>JALPQI010004750.1:0-58127 GCA_025490895.1 Thaumatotibia leucotreta
TTACGATTTGTATGAAAAACTTAGCTAGCGGGCGTACTGCCTTTTGAATTACGCGTTTTTATTTTCAATTACAAAGTTTGCTGACATGATTTTACCCTTTAACGAAAAAATATTAAGTGTGCTATAAGCTCATTATGCATGTTTTTCGTAGCATAATTAGGTGAGGCGATATTAAGCCGAAAACGTTAGCAAAACTCAAAATAACGCTAGTTTACAAAAAAGAGTACTTTTAAGAAGTCTCGAATCTCTGAAACTAGGTATAAGACCTATGGTATTACATGTTACCTCAACTTGTTGGAAATTTATTAATCTTTAAACGCTTCCTAACATATAATGTCAAAAAACGTAAGGATTTTTTAATAAAAATCAGAATCTGAAAAATGACCGTAAATTTCGAAGTTTTTCACGTACTACGTAACTAGCACTTTTTTTTGCTTGCAAAATGTGGTTTTATAGTGCTCTATGGTGTCTAAACAACATACCAAAAATGCAGCTATACTGCATGCTTTGCGAGTTTAATGTAAAGTTTGACCGTACTAGAAAGTGATAAAGATAATATTTTACTTTGAACTACCGAGGAAAATATTTAACGGTAGATTACTCGTAAGCCATCATTGTTTTTTAAGTAAAAAAATTGTTTTAAGTTCCAAAATTAAACATAATAAATATAGGTAAGTACCTACTTTAATTTAAAACCAAAATATAAACATGATTAGATTGGTACAGTACATGATGTCACTTCAACCTGCAAATTTTATTATGTGGTGTGACGAGGTACATGTGGCAACTTTTCATTAAAATTTGGAAATAATGAGTTCTGTTGTAGACTGAAGGCACTCTAAAAGATTCACTGGTTATTTTTTAATTTAGTTTCCATACACAAAGTGAGCACTTTGTGAATGGTTCGTTCTTCGCGTTGGTAGGTACGTACCAAATAACACATATTACAAGGTGGAAATTACATTATTGTACTCGGAATTATTCATATTTTTACAATACGTGCGCTTTTCTATTGTTTATTCCTTAACTTTTTAAATGTATAAATCAGCCAGTGCTTCAGCCTGTGCAAGGCGGGAACAGCTGGGTTGCCAGTATCGTAAAATAATATTAGTTTACAATTTGAAGCTGAAAAGTACCCCTCCCGATATTAGAATCCCTATATTCTAGAGAAAGTAGCATCCGTTATTAACAGGGTCGCGTTTTATAAAGTTACAATTTAAAATTTTGCTGTTTGCCTCTCTTTCTAGCCAATATGTGCGTGCGTTAGAGAGGCAAACAACGAAATTGTAAAATGTAACTTTATAAAACGCGACCCAGGCATTATGTGGTATTGTAGCTTTTTTAGCTTTTCTGGCAATGTCATCACATCACTATCAATGTCATCATCAAACCGGCTATCGGATATCGAAGTTGAACATTTATAGGTGTAGGCGATATAATACTCCATTAAAAGCTATTTAAAGGCTTCATGATCCTTCTCAATTTTTCATTACTTAAAACACTTAAAACTGCAAATAAACAAGATTACCTTACCATAATCAATATTTATCAGTTTATCACTTACCATTGTTGCAGGATTCCAAAGGGCGACACGAAAAAAATAAAGTTATTTGCAATCGAACTGTTTTCACTGTGTGCACTGACTTTTGTTTCTGTGAACGATAAAGAAAATCAAATTTCGAACGTGCTTTTGTTTTCCGCGCGGCGAAACTGGCGCATTCGCGATGAAGCCGCGCGAATCGTCTTCTGGCTTTGATCGCGATTCGCTACCGGCCTGCCGGCTCATCCGCTCACCGGCCCGGCCATTCTTTCTCCGCGACGACGCACGTGATGCCTTATGAAAGTACCGGCCGTGGGACGGTAGGACATAAGGGCTCTGTTATTGGCGCTTACGTAACGGTGACTTAGGACTGTTAGGCGGTTCGGGTACTTGCTGGAAAATTTATTCCTTTTCCACCTTTCGCTTTGATAAAAAAGTGGATGTAGTGTGATATCGCCTAAGGGCTTTTCCATTAATCACGTCATACGATTTTGGCCTATTTTAGATCCCCCATGGTGATATTTGGTGACATTTTCAGGACCCAAAGCCAATAGGTATGACGACGTTTAATTTATTTTCAACTTAAGTAGTCATTTAATACCATTTGAATTTACGTACCTACTTGATGTACACACGTGATGAAAAAAACTTTTTTGCCAACTACGAGGCAATGTCCGTGAAGTTTTAAAACTCAGTTCAGGATTTGACATCTGGTTATATTTAAAAAGTGCTTAAAAAAGTTCAGATCATTTTTAATTTATTCACTAGCTACTGCTGTGCAGCAGAGAGTAACAAAAAAAATTACACGTGATTTGTTAGATGACCCCCCGCTCCCCTATGATGATAAGTGGTGATTTTTTCTTGACCCCCTCCTCCCTCTATACAGTATGACGTGGTTAATGAACAAGCCCTAACACCGTGAACTACGAAATTCGTTTTCGAGTAATTGTCTTTGTTACTCTAATGACCAAAGAATATAATACTCTAAAGAGAAGAACGATAACTCCTTATTAAAATTAAGCCTCTTCGCAAAAGTTCGTTTATACTAGGTACTACAGTAGAGGCATCGTAAGAAGTCGTTTTTGACGTTTGTTTGCACATGAAGTTCTGTAAAAATTTGACAGTTGGTATAATGGAGCAAATGTCAAACTTCATTGTTGCCTGAACGGAATAGTGATGTTACTGCTGTTGCTGCAATTTACCGATACGTCAATCGAAATAAATAAGTAAACTTTTTTTTATGGAGGTACGAATAATTGCTATAATAGTAGGTACGCACATATTTTCTAAAAGTTTGTCATGGTTTCGACAGGTCCTCGCGAGCCCGTGTGCCCGGTGGACGCGGCTTTACAGACTGTGTGGAACTTGACAACCAGATAAATGTCATAATTGTTATTCAATTCAATGTATTTATTCACATAAGCTAGTATTAACACCAAATCACTTACTAGTTACATCATAATAATAAATAAAAAATTAAAATTATGTTAAAATAATAGTAAGCACATAATAATTACAAATTCAATTATAAAATCACGTATAATTTTATTTTTCGTAGAATACTAATTTATATACCACTACGTTATTTATCACCTAGATGTGCTCTGTTTTTAATAAATGGTTTTAGTGAGTTTATATACTGTATTTACGGCATTTCTCTATTTGGCATATCTACATTGCACTCTGAGCTAGCAGCACGCAAGTTTGCCAACGTGGGTTGGGAGTGGTTTGCTATGAATTTTGCTTATAGAGGTCACGTCCTATCCGTCCTATAAAACATCTTACCTAAATGCGACTTTACGTTATTATGACGTCACCGGCTCCAAAGTTTCGCTGCCTGCTAATGATTCTAAGTAAGATTACCAAACACTTTTTTAATTCGGATTACCTAACACTTTTTTAATTAAACTTTTTCAATGGCAAGTACCAGATCTAACGCCCTTTCGCACTTGACTGAAAATTTTACGACGGTAAAATCGAGCGTTTCACAACACTATTGTGAGCTGTCAAAAACGACTTCTTACGATGCCGCTACTATAGCGACACAGTCGTAGCGCAGTACTAATTTTGACAACTAGTTTAGCGCAGCTGTAGTAACTCTGTCTGTGAAGCGGATGATCCAGGTTCGAATCCCAGCAAAGGAATATTTATTTGTATTTTTCTTTAGATTTTTAATATTTATTCGAGTTTACAGTTCATTTCCACCCAAAATCCCAATCTGCATTCCCAAAAAAGTACCTATGAGAAAAATATGTCATGTAAAATGAATAAAAATAAGAAACAATGTTCTCGTCGAAAAGAACTTATGATTTGTGATTCTGAGCTGAATTGGTGGAAACAGTATGATTAACCGAAATGTATTTTCTAAGAAAATGCTCTATATGGAAGTTGTTCCAGAGGTATATTTATGAATCATCTAAGAGTAGATATTTGCGCACATAAGGCCATAGAGTATTTTCATTAGATTTTATGTAAATTCAAGTAAGACAGTGAAAAAATAATCCTTAACTGTGCTATACTTGTGATAACATATAATTATATTGTATGAAATTAAATGCAGCATTATGTTAAAATTACTTATTTATTTAGTGCACACCTTCTAATCTAGTAATTGGAGTTCGAGGCCAACGAAACTACGACAGATGCGTTATTGTCAAATCCGTCAAAGTCTCTTATGTCATTGTCAAATAAAGTTTTCAGGTTTCCACAACCTTTTTGTTTTTTAATATATTTATTTAAAATAATTCCTAATAAAAACAGTGTAATGTTTGTACGCCTTTTTGTTTAATATGGCGGTCACAACTAGGATTTTCTTAAAAACACGTAAATACCTAAAAACTTTTTTTCTCTTAACTAACATTAATATGACAAAATTTTCTTGTAAAGAACTTAAAATGATAAGAGCCAACGTTTCAAAGCCTATTTTAAAAAGAACTTGAATTACCAGTGAACAAATACGACAGCGTGCCATATTTGTTAAGACCAGGGATCGGAACCGTTCTTTATTAACCATTTGATATTGTTCTTTAACCGTTATAAATTCCGTTCGTATTAGTAACGGTTAAATACGGTAACGGTTTTGTAAATGAACACAATATTTCTGGTTCACAATATTCAAGATGAACGGAAAAATTTCGTTCTTTCACATAACGGTTTTGACAAGAACATTATATGATTTATATGAAAGAACAAAACTTTTCTGGTTACCGTTACTACAGATGAACGAAAAATAAAGTTCCGTGAACCATTATTAAACTGTTCGCGATGACGTAAACATGCCGCCACTCGCTCTCTCTTTTCCACACGAATATAGTTCGTATTTTTATTTCATTTGATTAGCCATTTAGGTTTGACGTGTGATATTGGCCGCATGATGAAAAAGGTTTAAATTGAATTAAGTGAAAGGATGCAATATGTGCTAGCAATTCTGGCGCCTCCTAGCGCCGTCGACGGGAACTTGTCTGACAACGTATTGTTGACTGGGCTGTCAATGTTTTTTCCGACATAATGTTTATATTGAATTATAATTAAAATTAAGTTTTGTGTTAAAAATTAAGTTTTTTTTATATATTTATTTTCAAAACTACAATTTATGTACATAGATTAAATCTAACTAATCTACTTAACCTAACCTATATCTAAGATTGGCCCTTGTGGCATTGTACCGAGGAATTAAGTTAAAATATGTTTATAATGGTAAGTTTGTGAACTTTCTAATTAGTAGATATTTCTTTCTATGTTAATTTTAGAGTTTAATGAGAAGGAGGTAAGACGGAGGAGTAAGACGCCCGATATTGGTCTACTACCGGCACCTGTCTTGTAATATCGGTTCGGCTCCTTGGTAAATAAATATATGTACTTACTATAACCTGCACTTATTGCATTCATACTCCTAATACCTACGCAGTTATGGGTGCATCCCACTCGTCTTGAATAGTCAACATAGTGAATTGCTCAAGAAGACAGTTGCAGTTCCTATCATTTCCCTTAATAGAACCCCTATGCTTGGAATCGCGTTCTATTAGCGGTCAGGTGAGCTTAGCAAAACTAGCAATATGGCGTTGCTGGCTACATTCCGCCGGACGCAAAATTACTTTGTCCCACAATTACACATTTTGTTTTGTTATGAAATCATTATATCGTAACTGTGAAATGTCTTCTCAAAAGGGCTTATTTCCACTTTGTCAATAGAGATAATTTCTCTTAATGAAAATAATCTTAATCTTAATGAGAAAAAATAATCCTTATTGCCAGAGTAGAAATAAGCCCTTTTGAAAAGACACTCCTCAACTAGTGTACTTCTTAACCCTTTGCAAGCCGATCACGAACCTAAAGCTGAGTTTACACTTGCAAGTGATTGCCGCAAGTTAGACGCAAATATTGGTAGGAATTAGTGGCAAATATCTACAACGCTTTTTTCAAAACTTGCAGGGTCGCGTTCTATAAAGTTACAATTTACAATTTGCCGTTTGTCTCTCTTTCTAGCCAATATGTGCGTGCGTTAGAGAGGCAAACAGCGAAATAGTAAAATGTAACTTTATAAAACGCGACCCAGGTTTAAACTCGGCTTAGCTCGTACGCACTTTTCGCAGTTGTGATCTTGAACTCTATTGACATCATAGTAGTGTTCAAATTTAAACGAACATTTCTTTGGCGAATGAAAGTATATTTTCTGTTTATCTGTCCATCCGTCTGTCTGTATGTCTGTTTGTTTCTCTGTCTGTCTGATTGTCTGTCCGTCCGTCTATCCGGTCGTTTGTTTCCACAAAGAAACATATTTAGACCAGATAGTATTCCAAATGATTGCTTTTACAATGATTCTGGCTGTAAGTACTTTTTAGGGTTCTGTTCTGTAGTAAATTAGGAACCCTTACATTTTCGCCATGTCCGTCTGTTTGTCTGTATGTCTGTATGTCTGTCTGTCTGTCTGTCTGTTCGTCTGTCCATCCGTTGTCTGTCTGTTTATCTGTCAGTCTGTCTGTCTGTCCGTCCGTCTGTCTGCCCGTTTATTTCTGCAAAGAAACATATTTCGACCGGATATTACTTGAAATGTCTGTCTGTCTGTATGTCTGTCTGTCCGTCCGTTTGTTTTCTCCAAATTATTGATTTCTCAATTATTCTGGGTGTAAGTACTGTTTAGGATTCTGTAGTAAATTAGGAACCCTTGCATTTTGGCCACATCCATCCCTCTGTGTGTCTGTATGTCTGTCTGTCTGTCTGTTTGTAAGTCTGTCTGTCTGACGGCCTGTCCGTCTGTCTGTCTGTTCATCTGCCGATCTTTCTGTCTGTCTGTTTGTCTCTCTGTCTGTGTGTCTGTCTATCTGAACGGACTAACTATCTATATGTCCGTCTGTCCGTCCGTTTGTTTCCGCAAAGAAACATATTTCAACCAGTTATCACTTGAAATGGTTGCCTTTTCAATTATTCTGGGTGTAAGTGCTTTTTAGGGTTCTGTAGTAAATTAGGAACCCTTACAGTTTCGCCATGTTCGTCTGTCTGTCTGTATGTCTGTATGTCTGTCTGTCTGTCTGTCTGTCCGTCTGTCTGCCCGTTTATTTCTGCAAAGAAACATATTTCGACCGGATATTACTTGAAATGTCTGTCTGTCTGTATGTCTGTCTGTCCGTCCGTTTGTTTCCTCCAAATTATTACTTTCTCAATTATTCTGGATGTAAGTACTTTTTAGTCATCTGTAGTAAATTAGAAACCCTTGCATTTTGGCCACATCCATCCCTCTGTCTGTCTGTCTGTCTGACGGTCTGTCCGTCTGTCTGTCTGTTCATCTGTCGATCTTTCTGTCTATCTGTCTGTGTGTCTGTCTGTCTGTCTGTCTGTGTGTCTGTATGTCTGTTTGTCTGTTCATCTGTCCATCCGTCTGTTTGTCTGACGGTCTGTTTGTCTGTCCGTCCGTCTGTCCACCCGTTTATTTCTGCAAAGAATAATATTTATTCTGGGTGTAAGTACTTTTTAGGATTCTGTAGTAAATTAGGAACCCTCGCATTTTGGCCACATCCATCCCTCTGTCTGTCTGTATGTCTGTCTGTCTGTATGTCTGTATGTCTGTCTGTCTGTCTATTTGTAAGTCTGTCTGTCTGACGGCCTGTCCGTCTGTCTGTCTGTTCATCTGCCGATCTTTCTGTCTGTCTGTGTGTCTGTCTGTGTGTCTGTATGTCTGTTTGTCTGTTCATCTGTCCATCCGTCTGTTTGTCTGACGGTCTGTTTGTCTGTCCGTCCGTCTGTCCAACCGTTTATTTCTGCAAAGAAACATATTTATTCTGGCTGTAAGTACTTTTTAGGGTTCTGTAGTAAATTAGGAACCCTTACATTTTCGCCATGTCCATCTGTCTGTCTGTCTGTCTGTATGTTCATCTGTCCTTCCGTTGTCTGTCTGTTTGTCCGTCGGTCTGTCTGTCTGTCTGTCCATCTGTCTGCCCGTTTATTTCTACAAAGAAACATATTTCGACCGGATATTACTTAAAATGATTGCCTTTTCAATTATTCTGGTTGTAAGTATTTTTTATGATTCCGTAGTAAATTACGAACCCTTACAATTTCGTCATGTCACTCTGTCTGTTTGTTCGTCCGTCCGTCTGACTGTCTATCTATCTGTTGGTTAGTCCTTCTTTCCGTCCATCTATCCTTGGACCCGTGTAGAAATATAAATAATTCTTAACAAACACAAAAAGTAACAAAAAATAAAAATAAATTACTCGTTATTTCCGCAATTGTGATTAAGAACTCTGTTAACAACATTTTAGAATTCAAATTTAAACGAGCTTTTTTGGTACTGGATGTGAAAGCGTTAACACTTTTACGTTAAAAAAAAAACTAGTTATGATCGGGCATAGTTAAAATAAAAAAATAAAACACCCTTATGGTTCCGTCTGTCTGTCCGTTAGTCCGTCTGTCTATCCGTCAGCATACTCTTCTTATCATGGTGCTAGAGTGTGCCAGCGCTCTATCACTCTTCATCTATCGTTTCGTGCGTTTGCCCGTCTGTCTGTCCGCCCGTTGCTTAGATCAGTGACCATTTGCAATTTTTTGTAGGTATACATATTAGTTAAGCCGACAAACTCGAATAATAAATATCCAAAAAAACTATTGGGGTTCCTCATCTACACGTGAATACAATGTGGGGTATCTGTGAATAGGTACCTATTTCAAAAAGAATAAAGGTTTTTTCCAAATTCAGTATTTCGAAAAATATGAAAAATATCTTACATATTTGGCTTAAGGAATGCTGATAGATAATACTAACTATTCTGAACATAATTGGTCTAGCCAGTTTCGACCAACTACGGAACGCTATACTGAACATGGATCGACATGCACTTGGCTGGTTTTTTTCCGCATGCGTTATTTTTTGGGTTTCGTAGTAAACAAAAAACCCTTATAGTTTAGCCATGTCCGTCTGTCCGTCTGTCTGTCCGCAGCATAGCTCAGTGGCCGTTAGTACTAGAATTTGGTACAGGTATACATATTAATTATGCTTACAAAGTGGTAGAATAAAAACTTTGGTGGGCTCTGGGTTTAAAAATAACACCATTTCGAACGTAATCGGCCCAGCCGTTTTCGAATAACTACGGAACCCTATACTGAGCATGGCCCGACATGGTCTTGGCCGGTTTTTTGATATTGTATTCTCGCCATTCTCCGCAACTCGACATCTAACGTGCCTATTTTGCGTGATCCCAACGCTGGCCAAATATTTTGCTGCCGCAATTATTATAATCGCAAGGTTGTATGTTACATTTTTTCATAGTACCGTGAAACTAGCCAACATTGCCCGCTTTTTTCGGAAATCCTAAAATATCTCAAAACAATTATATTAAACCTTATAAGTTTTTTCTTCTCAGCGTGTGCACTGTGATCATACGCATCGGCTCACATGAAGAAAGAATTTTTAGATCGTCATTTAGATCAGGTTTTTGTCGTTTTATCATCATTCATTCATCATCAGCCTATGTTAGTCCACTGCTGGACGTAGGCCTCTCCTATTAACTATGCGCATTAGGAGGTAAATACCCATAATCGCCACGCTGGGCAAGCGGATTGGCGATCGCAGTAATGTGTCCACAAGGATGACGCTGCTGCCCATCATCAATCTTGTAGAATGGTCAGTGACACTTCAATCCCTTAGTCGACTCTTACGACACCCGCAGGAGGAGTTGGGGTGGTGACAAATGTATTCTTACTGCCGTCACCACACGGCCGACCGGTGTCGTTTTAATGTGCGTGCAAACCAAAAGAACATTCGCTGTTCTATCCCCCGCTCTACGAAATCAACCAATCACGTTTAGTGTAACGATCGAATTTCGTAGAGTGGGAGGTTAGAATAGCGAATGTTCTTTTGGTCTGAATGCACCTTTAGAGGGCGGGGAAAGTAATTTCGTTTTTGCCCAACATTGCCCACCCCAATTTAGTACTTAAAAATAGCTCGTATGACAATAATACTACGATCACAGAAGGTTTTTGGGCAATTCTACCATTTCATGTTTATAACTCAGGGATAAGTATAAACAATTTTGAGCAAATTGGTTGGGCAATGTTACCTACCCGTTTTCGCTCTTTTTCATACAAGGTCCACTAAAGCAATTCGCAAATGCTAGGGTTGTCACTTTTAAGTAAATATCTTAACTAAAGACGTTTAACTTTTGTTCAAAGTATTAGTATACTAGTGAAGTAAAACAGTCCAAAATCTATTATTTGTTTTAATGCAATAATAATAAAACCGTTTTTTGAATGGGAATCAAGATATATTATGTTGATATAAATATTAGCCTACTAACGAAGCAGCAGACAACGAAACTGACAATTGAGTGTATAGTTATTGGTTCCGAACATTTTGTACACGTAAAGTAAAATAACGGACTTATAAAAACGTAATTTACTGAAAAAGACATTACCCTCCTCTATTTTCATAAAGTGGTTAAACTTAAAAGTGACAACCGTAGGCTATTTTTCATGATGGGCAATGTTTTCAATGTCCGTTTGCTAAAGTACTGGATAAAATTGCCCAAAGCCATAACTTATTTTCTGATTAGCTTTTTCCAATAAAACTACTATCAATGTAATCTACTGTTCTTATTTTATTACAGGTCATGGGTTTTCTTTTCATTTAAGACCACCCTGATTTGAGAAATGTATGTCGATATTTTGCCAAGGTTTTGCCCGCCAAATAACCAACCTCACTCAAGAAGCTCTAGCAAACAACTAGATGAAGATAGACGCAAAAGTCATACTTGGTGTTGCTTCTCACATAATCTATTTTATACTAAAAATAAATAATAGGCCGCCATAAGAATGTATTTTTTTTCTATAATAAATTAACCAATTTATTTAAAATTTAAGTTTTGGGCAATGTTTCCCCTGGCCCCAATTTCACCACATTGACAAGTGCTACAATTGTAAATTTACTGTTTCTCGAATCTGGGGCGTCTATAGGCTACAGTTAACGTTTACCATCGGAAGGGCCGTGAGTTTGTTTGCCGCCAACATAAAATGTAGTGCAGGAACTTTAATAAATCAGCAGTAAATAACTACTTTTTTACGAAGCAAAATTACAACTGTCACAAAAACACGACAATTGTAGCGAAATTTCGACATATGCCGAACCTCATGTCAAGATTGATTGAGAATTGTACTAAACCTTTCGACAATTGTCACGGGTTTCGGAAAATAAAAAGTAGTATATTAACGATTTAATAACGTTATTAGTAATAATTTTATGTTGGTGGCAAATAAGCACATGAACCGTCCGATAGTAAGCGGTAGAAGTAGCCTACGGAGGCCTGTGACGTCAGAAACGGTGATATTTTACAATTGTCACACTTGTAATTATGGTGAAATAGGCCACTGGAGGCAAAGTGCGCTAATTTCACGGTAGTAATTCTATGTGTATTTAGCTATATTTTACTGAAACCTGTATCTGAATACCTATAGTCAACTAATAGTCTAAAAATCACGATATTACATGGTTCTATGTTGTGGTCATATAACTTACAAGGGCAATAAGGTTCTATGTTTGTTTGATTGTTATTATTGTAAGTGGTTATATCATATATAAAATGTACTTAATATTTATAGTCATATACATTGAATTTAGGCTGTGTGGTGCGGCAGTAACAATATATTTGCCACCTACCAAGTTGGGGAACTTTTCCGATGGGTGTTATAAGAGTCGACTGAGGGACGGTACTACGCTGATCCAATTATTTGAGATGGAGGCAGGGCAGCAGCCTCATCATAATGGACACATTACTGCAATCACCAATCCGTTTGCCCAGCGTGGCTATTATGGGCATTATGTCCTACCTAATGTACCCATACGCATAAATAAAATAATAGAAGAGGCCCACGTCAAGACCACTGTATTAGACTGATGATGTGATATTGAATTTGATAAGAAGGTATCCTTTTACCATTAAAGTGTATTTATCTCATAAAATCATCTATAGGTACTCATATCCATCAGTATGAGCATAATAATCTTATTATAACATCGATCGACCGATCTTTTTATTAGAGAAACGTGGCCTGCATGCATCGTATCACTTATACATATAATGGTGTTTCATACTTAATCGCTCAAATCAAACTAATGAGGTGCCGTGTTCCACAGCCTTAGATACCATGGACCCTTTCATATTAAGACGGACCCTTTCATATTAAGACACCTGAATGGATGCATTGGTATACCAGCATAGAAGAAAGTGGAAGATGCCATGCCAGAGGACCTAACCCGCGTATGTGCCAGCCATCCTGGAACCCTTATAGCAAGAATCCTTTTCCCTTTGAGATAGCAGTGATGAGTATTTGTTGCGTTGCAACCTCAGTGCGCAAAAGTACTCGTTATCATCAGATCAGCTGCGGTCATATGAGTATATGAGTATATGCTGACTCCAGGGGCAGCGGTGAATCGCTGGAATGTGGAAGACCAAGCTAACCACGAATAAATAAATATTAATATATATAGTCTTTTTCCTTTTTTAGTTTTAGTAGGTACACACGCCAACCCAGTTAACTCTATCAAAGATTTCGATTCTGGACCGTGTACGTGTTTCACTTAGTCGATTTGACCAAACTTTGATTCGAAATATAACGCTTATTTTCGAATAGTCATGTCAAATCTCCATAGTACTTTAGCACTACATACATATATATATATATATATATATACAGTGTGTGGTCTTTAACACGGGAGAAAAATGAAATGAGTGACTCCTTAGACTATCAGCAATAATCCTGTAAAGGTCCCGGTGTTTCAAAGTGGTTAAGTTCGGAGATATTGTCATTCAAAGCTATGGACCTTTAGTACTGGATCTTGGCATCACGATGTCGTAGCTTGTCAGTCGCAAGACATCTTGATAGTATACCAGGTAGGAAGTCATAACAATAATTTTGTTTGCATTTTTACACTAATTTGATACGGTTTTAAAAAAAAATTGTACATTTTTCAATGATTCAAAAATGACAAGTTATTGATAACTTTTAATTCAAGTAAATGAACCCATAATAATGAAAAATACATGAACAAAAAATAACAAAATTTTTTTTTTTTAAATTACAATATGTGGAAATGATTGTTGATCAGCTTATTAATGCACCGTTTAAATTTTCACCCCGGTTGTAGGCCACACACTGTACATATATATACCCTAAAAAAAGATACCTGATTAATGGAGTCCATTTCTCATACTAATTAATTAATTCACATACTTAAGCAAGTGTTCAAAATGTTGGCCGTGGTTATTTAAACACGCTCTTGCCCGTTTTTGAATGTTTCCTTCGATATTTCCCAACACAAGTCTGTAGTTCTCACTTTTAAGTTCATCAAATGCACTTATTATTAGATTTTTTAAGTCTTTTAAATTTTGGGCCTACCCTCACCCCACAAAAACAGTCACACGGGGTCAAATCTGTTGACCTGGCTGGCATAGCTATAACACTGGCATTTTCCAGGCGGGGCACACTTTCTTCAGCGTATAGCCGCTGGGCTGCCACTGCATTTTCCCCAATGAGAAAATAACTACGAACCATTTCGTACGAGCAATTTCCGACTGAAGGTAGTACGATGCGGCGCGTGCGCACATACCTACGTCAACCGTGACACTGACCGTCCTGACCTAGTCACCGAGATTGAGGTAACTGCTATGTTGCCAACTCGTGCGCAGGTCGCTCACCCCTTTCCGCCGCCCTCTGCGTCCCGCACCCCGTTGACGTCTTATCATTAGTAGGCCCATTATTTTGCATTTGCATGAAGGATAAATTAATAATAAATGAAAAAAAAAATTCAATTTTATTTGATAAATGTAATCTATTATCGATACCAAATATGTGGGAAAATTTATTGTACCGGTGAAAAAACAACCCTGTATATATGTATATATACAGGGTGGTCCAAACCTTGACGTCAAAAAATTTTTTTTAGATTCCTCACGTCATGAGCTATCAGAATAATATACCCCATGTATGTTAGCCGATTTTTTGTAGTTTTCGAGTTATGAATTTTTGAATTTTTTTTTTGAGAAATTCTGGAATAAAAAAATTTATTAATAAAAAAAAAACTGTTGGGTTTTTTAACTAGTTTCTTTTTGTAAAAGTATTACTACAAATAAAGCATTTACTGACAAAAAGTTAGCGTCCTCACTTTGATATAAGTAGGATAAAAAATACCAAATTCAAAATTTTACGCTAAAAACGCATCAAAATAGCATTAATGTACGTAAATAAAAAAAATAAAACATATCCCAAGGATTTTTGGTAATGTAAAGACTGCCTAGACCTTAAACCTTCGTAAAAGCAAAAAAAAAGTGATACTTAATAATGAGGATTTTTCGGAGTAGTCGGTCAAATAAACTTAAAAAAAAACTTCTACATTTTTAATTTATAAATAAAGTGAAATTTCGTCTGTTTTGTTGTTCTTATCAATAAACACAGACAGAAAATACCACGAAAACTCAATTTGTGTAGTTATTCAAGTAATTTTTTACTACTTTAAAATTTTAAGCTTTTTTAAGTTTATTTGACCGACTACTCCGAAAAATCCTCATTATTAAGTATCACTTTTTTTTTGGTTTTAAGAAGGTTTAAGGTCTGGGGCAGTCTTTACATTACCAAAAATCCTTGGGATATGTTTTATTTTTAGGGTTCCCTAGCCAAAATGGCAAAAACGGAACCCTTATAGATTCGTCATGTCCGTCTGTCCGTCTGTCCGTCTGTCACAGCCGATTTACTCGGAAACTATAAATGCTACAGTAACGAAATTTGGTAAGGATATGTGTTGTATGAACCGCTACAGGATTATGATACTAAATTGTAAAAAAAAACCATTAGGGTGGGGGCCCTCCATACATGTAACTGAGGGATAGAAAATTTTTTTTGTTGTATATAAGCATGTGAGGTATTAATAGAAAGGTGTTTGAAAATGATACGAAGGTTTATAAATCTCATTTTTATTTAAGCAAATCGTTTTCGAGATATCAGCTGTCAAAGTCTGAAAAATGTGTCCCCCCCTTCTATTTTTTTCAACTACGCGACATAAAATTCTAAAAAAAATATATGTTATGCACAATAATAAACTCTATCAACGATTTTTGGTTTGATTAAATTATCTCCTATAGTTTTTGAGGTAGGTTGATTTAACTGTATTTTTTAAATAATAAATTGATAATGGTACGGAACCCTTCGCGTGCGAGTCCGACTCGCACTTGGCCGGTTTTTTTTTATTTACGTACATTAATGCTATTTTGATGCATTTTTTACGTAAAATTTTGAATTTGGTATTTTTATCCTATTTGTATCAAAGTGAGGACGCTAATTTTTTTGTCAGTAAATGCTTTATTTATAGTTTTACTTTTACAAAAAGAAAATATTAAAAAAGCACAATAGTTTTTTTTTATCAGTAAATTTCTTCATTCTAGAATTTCTCAAAAAAAAAATTTTCAAAAATTCATAACTCGAAAACTACAAAAAATCGGCTAACATACATGGGGTATATTCTGATAGCCCATGACGTAGGGAACCTAATAAAAATTTTTTGACGTCAAGGTTTGGACCACCCTGTATATATCTGAGAGAAAGCGTTATTCTTCGAATAAAAGTTTGGTGAAACGCAGCCTTAGTTTTATTTTCAGTGACGTCTCAATTGTTTTTTCTTAAAATCTTGAATTGGTCCCGATCTGTCTTTGTCACTCATTCTTGATTCGTCATTTTAACTGGGGTCAACTATATCAACTTTGGTAATTTGTTGTATTGTCTATTTCATATTGCTCATTTAAGCCTTCGTCAACATCTGCTTTGGGTGTGTTGCTCTAACTACTATCTTGCTATACTATATGCTAACTATAAAAAATTAGTGACACAATCAGAACGGCATCAATTTAAGAACTTGACATACGACGACTGAGAGTATAGTTCGTGAAATATAAATTGGTAACTTTCTACCTACATTATAGTAAAAATAAACGTTCAATTTATATTTCTCGAACTATACTGTACGCTTAGCACATGATTGCTATGTCAGTATGTTATCGCTACATGTATAGATTTTCTATCTTTTACCAACAATATGAATAAAAGGGAGATGGATAATCTATCTCGCGGCGACATATTGTCGCACTGATCCTGTGCTAAGTTTACTGAGACGAACCATGACGATACCGCTGTCAATACAATTTTTACCTCATCATAACACTAACCTTTTCAATGCCACGGCAAAAACAGCAGCTGTCACTCCATCCACGCCACCAAAGTGTCACAAAGGAATTTGTCAAAAAATATCGTATAAGCAAGTGCGACTAGGTCTCTATTCATCTGTGACTTGTATATCGGTCTTTGGCGCTGAAACAGTGTTACCAACATAACCGTTATCGCCGTCCACAAGGTTTCAATTAGATTGGACAATGACTGATATATTGGTCGGTACTGATTAACAAGAGAGTTTCAACGCCAAAGACTATTTGTAAGTCACCATCCACAAAATAATATGTAACTATGCATGTGCGTAAAGTTCAAATTTAGCTTTCATAGTTTTACGTGGCGTTGAAAAGGATGAAGCAAGTCAGCAGTCTCACGACTCACCAGTCAGCTATTTGGAATACCTATAGTTGATTTTTGTGGTAAAATATGTTAGTTTATTGGTGTCTGCAAATGACTTTGCATTTATTCGTAACTCTTACACGCATCCAGTCCAATTGCCTTATTCATAAAACATCAAGACACATTAGTTAACTGTGTTGGCAATGAAATGATTATATTTAGCTATTTTTGTAACGAACAGGTTGTGTAGCCAATATGCCAATCGCTAACATTCAGTCGCGAACGAAACTCAACTGTCTTCGTCACACCAATAAGAAAGAGTGACAGAGAGAAAACTACGATACGATTGGCACGTTACCTAACATAGCTACGGACTCAGATCTATCGACCTCTTTTGAAAAGCAAGTTCAGTTTCTCAAAAGAGGTTGGTGACAGATTGCAAACTCTGTTGCCAAACTTAAAGAAATCTGCATTAACAAGCAACTAGCAGCTACGCGTCTTTTTTCAATTGTATAGATTAAAAAGAGAAGTGTGGCGGCAAGTTGATGTTAAACACAAGATATGCTAGCCTTGCTATAGGAATTAACGTGACTGTAATCATAACATTACCTCCTGATAACAGTAGGTAAGGACATTTTTTCGCCGCCAATGAATTGATATAACTGATAAAATATAATGTTCGTTTAACACTACGAAGCTGATACTTACTTTGTTGAGTTAGTTGTTGACATGCAATTTGTTGCTTGGCGTGTGTTGCTCGCTTTTATTTTTTGACGTGGCGGTGAAAAGGTGAACGAAAAGGTGCCACTTTGTCACTTAAATTGATGGCTTTTCCTTTTGACATAGGATTTAAAACAAATTGGCAGATTGTAGTGTATTGCGTCCTTTTTTCTTAACTACGTTCGGTTATGCGTTTAAATTTGGAACAGATTTTAAAATTCTAGTGGGTCTCTATTCCAGTATCCATAAATATTAAAATAGTAAACGACACGAAACGTCATTTCAATACGTTTTCCTTATACAAGCCATACGACATTCAATCTCGATTAATCGGAGAATAGGCACCACATGTGATTGTCTATTTGTTCAAATCAATTTTGACAGGAAAACCACTATTATTCCGTTCCCAAGAACACTAAACGTAGCGTTCGCGGCCAAAAACGTTTGAAAGAACATTAACCGTAACGAAAACTTTATAAGAAGAACATGACATGACAGTTCATCTCTTACAACAGAATTAGGAAAACCGTTATTATTCCGTTCGTTGAGAACAGAATCGGCCATTAAGCGTTCCGTCAAAGAACACTAAGAAGTATCGGTTAATGAGAACAAAAACTTTATGATTATGGTTTGGGGTTGACGTATGGTAACGGTTTGAAAATAATAACGGTTTCCGATCCCTGGTTAAGACAGTAGGTATGGTTAAATTACTAAGCAGTATAAGTACTATAATATACTATTACTAAGCAGTTTTAACCCGTAATAAGGCAGGGGTGCCTTATTAATGCCTTAAAAATCGAGTACACTCCCATAAAAGCCGAGAGTCCTTTATAACACCATCAGTGTTGAGTCCGAAACTTACTGTCGCTTATTTTAAGGTTTAAAATGAGTTTGTCACATTTTTGTTGGAACAAAGTTGGTTATATATATACTCTAAGAGGTATATTTTACAAATTATTTGGGCGTCGTAAAGGCCTCTCGGCTTTTATGGGAGTGTAGGTACTCTTATTTTTACCCAGGACTCAGGATGATAAGTGATGAAGAAGACAAATAAAAAATAAAATACAAAAAATGCTTTCATTTTACATTTCCAAATTTCTTTCCCATAATTTTAACCCGTAATAAGGCTTAAGACTGCTTAGTAATAGTATAGTAATTATACTGCTTAGTAATTTAACCATAGCTACCTTTTAATTTATGTGTAGTTAAATTGCTGTACCGAATGTTATTAACGCCTGAGGTGATACCAGCGCAATACCAACTTTGTTACTAATAATTGCGGATAGTTAAGTTTTTATTAAAATATCTTATATTTACGTGAAAATAAGTAAATAATATTGTTTCTATAAATTAAAGAATTAAAATTACCCACAAATAACATATCTCAACGTCTGTTTTTAGAAAATAAGGATTTACTATTGTAAGAACATTTCATTGTTGTGGCAATATTTTCGTAGATTCTTTGGCCTCGAACTCCAGTTACTGGTATATAAATGTTCTATCTGTAATATAATTTATTAACTTATCTTATTCTAAATAGGTACCAAATAGTACAAATTTGGTACTAAATAATGCAATATGAATCATCAGAATATGGACAGAATTCAGGACCTGGTTCCGCCATTATAACGTTATAATAGCGGGACCAGACTATTTGATGTATAATTTTGAAATGGAAGAGGTACAATTTTTTTTACAACAGGTACCAAATAGTACAAATTCAGTACTAAATAATGCAATATGAATCGATCGAATTCAGGATCTGGTTCCGCCATTATAACGTTATAATGGCGGGACCAGACTGTTTGAAGTATAATTTTGAAACTGAGGAGGTACTAATTTTTTTACAAGAGGTACCAAATAGTACAAATTCGGTACTAAATAATGCAATATGAATCGACAGAATATGGACAGAATTCAGGACTGGTCCCGCCATTATAACGTTATAATGGCGGGACCAGACTGATTGAATATAACTTTGAAATAGAAGAGGTACAAATTTTTTTACAACAGGTACCAAATAGTACAAATTCAGTACTAAATAATGCAATATAAATCGATCGAATTCAGGATGTGGTCCCGCCATTATAACGGTTACTTAGTAATGCGAAATATAGAATAATATGACATGAATGAGAAACTCACAATTAACATTTTAAATTAGTTTTTTATACAATTTCAAATATCGTTATCACAAATTGTAGGCAATTAATTACCTAATAAATAAGTATCATCTAGCTCTCTAATTTTTCTCTAGTTTATTCAATTGCACCCTTTAAACAACATAGTGCACACATCTGAAACATGAACCCTGATGGGCGCAGCACATATTAAGTTATTTTTATTGTACAACAGTGTTAATTAGTGACATTCTTAAATAATTAATTTATTAATTCAAATTTACATAGTAAATTGTATTATACCTATGCTCACTTACTTTAGAAGAATCACAGTAACACGGAACATTATTAACATAACTAAGATATAGGTGAAAAGGTTAAGAAAAGCTCCTGTTGTATGAGGTTGTAATACTTGTAATCTATCCATATAGGCATTTATTTTGTTTGTGTTCGCATTTTAAACATGACGTATTGTCTATTTGGATAGATCACTACTACATACAACAGGGGCCCATTTCTCGAAAGCTTGTAACTTGTAATACAAGTGGAAGTTTCTTTTTGACACTATAATTTAGATAAGGACTTCCGCTTTTATGTGACTTGTATGTAGGTGACTTACTTGAGTTAAGCTATATTTTTCACTTATATTAAACTGAAAGTCCTTCGCTACGTTCAGGATTCAATGTCGCGCCCGTGACATAAAACAGTGCTTTATCCCCTTGGTGTGTAATCTACTATTCTAGTAACCAAAGTAGTCAAACTGTTCGATACACCAACCTATAAAGTATTAGGCAGAAACGAGATTATGCGTATCAGCTCGCTTTTAGAAGATGAAGATTCGCTCCCATTTCCTATAACATTTTAAAGCTTGATCACGTACTCATTCCTTGATATCTGTGCCTTGGGGCCCCACAAACCTAAAGTTTTGACATCAATAGTTACAATGATGTTACTCTTGTGTCTTCTTGTCCAGTTGTGGGTTGAAATTGAGATGTTGCCATGTTGCCATTGATAGTCATTTCGTCCTAAACTAATGAGATTATTATGCTGTCGTCGTCGGTAAATGTTTCAGCCATTGACTTCAATCCAGCAAAGACCTGCTTGTTGGTTCCTAGCTTAATGGGTACCATATTCAGTATTTTATTTCACGTTGTCGGGCATGGCAATGAAAAAATATTTGTTAGGAAACGATAACAAGATGGTGATTTCTTGTATAATGTTAAGGTCAGTATTTATTGGTCTAAATTATATCTTCTGCCTTGTTGGTTCTTCGGTAATTATAATTAATAAGTTGGCTCTCGAGTAATAAAGTGAACGAGTGATTTAAATTCAACTCAAATAAACATTTCACACTCTCATCATAACTTTTTTTTTTTAATTTTGTTTATCTAACTTGAATTTTTTTTCTTTAACCTTCTTTTGTAAAAAATATGAAAATGTTGCTGTGTTTCGGAACTTTCGGAGTGCTGGCTTAGTTTATTTTTGTTAATATGTCTTCAAATTATTTTTCTTTTTTGTTTCGTTGGTCTGGTGTTTTCGTTATTCCTGAATCCTGAAAACAAATGGAAATACACTAATCATTTATTGTACTAAATACGTTCTCATAGGCCAATATGAAAAACCGGCCAATTCCGCAGTAATTCAAAAATGGCTGGGCCGATCTGTGCAAAATAATAGTTATTTGTTATACAAGGGTGCAAAGTTGTATTTTACCCGCGAGTATGAAATGTTTTAACATACGAGAAGTAAAATACATTTGCACCCGTGTGTAACACAAAACTTTTCCCCTCACTATAGCGAGGGAACTCAAAAAAGGTATTATTTGTTCACATTACAATCATCATCAGGTTAGTGATAATAATTTTCGAAATGCATCATGTATTTAATGCAAGATTTTGTCGCAGTAAACTTAGCACGAAAAAGTAAACGCAGCACGATTTTAATTCATTCCTGTAGTTGCACACCAA
This sequence comes from Thaumatotibia leucotreta, assembly GCA_025490895.1. Taxonomy (NCBI): domain Eukaryota; kingdom Metazoa; phylum Arthropoda; class Insecta; order Lepidoptera; family Tortricidae; genus Thaumatotibia; species Thaumatotibia leucotreta. The sequence goes on from JALPQI010004750.1 coordinate 21,387, forward strand.
CGCCAGTGCATTATTAAATCATTCTTATTCATTATTTTTACAAAATTATAACAGAACACTCTGAAAGTTGTTTAGTTTACTATTTTTATACGAATGCTACTTCCATGAGCATTTTACGTTTTATTATCTGTTAAACGAATGCTACTTCGCGCTACGCTCCAAGGTCATTACTTTGCCACACAAGTGAATAATATGCGTTTTTACCCGTTCGTATTAAAGGATAAACGAGCGCTTTACGAGCTAGTGAGGGGAAAAATATTATGTAGTTTAATTTTAAAGTATTTATGATTTTTTTCATATTTTTCTGATCCACCGATGAAAACTTAGAGTTGTGAACATTTTTTTTATCTGAATTTATTCCCGAAAATGTAGACGTTAAAAAAACATTTTGGGACTCTTATTCTTTTTAAAAAAAATCTATATAACGATACCCCATACTACAAGATTACAGCAAAATAAAATAAATCATCCCCACTTTCCGTCCCGTACACGTAACCGTGCCTGATTTTTTTTATATATTTTATTCTACCACTTTATCAGCGTGATTAGTATGTACCTATCATCATTATACCATGTTTGGCCACCTTATACGATATGACGCTTTGATAAAAAACATAATAGAAGGAAGGATTAAAGGGAAGCGAGGAAGAAGCTAGAAGAAGTTGCATGAAACAAATAGAAGAGAAAGTAGACGTCGTGTCGTACAAGGAAGTCAAGGAGGCGGCTTTGGACAGAGTTAGATGGAGACAGCTACATTCATCAGTTACGCCGACAAGAGTTTGACTCTTAAATTTATAATGTACAGTGGCGTTCAAAATTGCATGGAAGATTTATGAACTAATTAATTCATAAACTGTCCATGCAATTTTGAACCCGACTGTACCTATACCTGTACCTACCGTATTGCTAATTTCTAGTAGGACTAACGGCCAAATGAGTTATGCTGCGGACATCACAGACAGACGGACATGGCGAAATTAATTAGGGTTGCTAGTGTTGCTAGTTTGCTACAAATTTGTTGGATTTTTTATACTATAATTATAATTTATAGTTATGATATTTGTGCTATAATATGTTCCCCATATCTTTCCCGTATCAAAGTGTTAATAAATATTCTTTTATAGAAGATTGTTAATGGGCAGCAGCATACTGTATACACTACTACGATCGCCAACCCGCTTGTGCAGCGTGGCGACGAGCATTTACCTCCTAATGCGCTGATAGGCATAGTTAATAGAAGCCTACGTCCAGCAGTGGACTGAGAGAGGCTGATGACGCGACGCCAATAAAATTATGATTAACATACCATCAATGCGGACGATCCTATGGCACTTATATACGTGCATTCAGACTAAAAGAGCATTCGCTATTCTAACCCCCTACTCTACGAAATTCGATCGTTACGCGAAACGTGATTTGTTGATTTCGTAGAGTGGGGGATACAATAGCGAATGCTCGTTTGGTCTGAATGCACCTTTATATAAGTGCCAAAGGATCGTCCGCATTGAGGTGGAATGCACCTTTACAAGCAGTGTTCTTTCGCCCACTAGTTCGACGGGGACTGTTGAGCATCCAGCTACTAGACAATCCATCTGAGACGACTTGCCCTGAAATCGAATTAAAGAGTATTATCCCATCATAAAATTCATAATTCATAATTGTCATAAGCTAGGGCGCGTGGTGAAGGCAGTAAGAATACGTTTCTGACCACCCCAAGTGTTCCTGTGGTTGTCTCGTACACTTTGACTATGGTGGAGGTAAGTAATACGATAGCCAACCCGCATGCCAAACATGGCGATTACGGCAAAACCCCTCTTATGAATAATACGGCAGTGGTCATTGTGGCAGTCTTTGGGAGAGGCCTGTGTCCAGCAGTGTAGTGTGTCTTTCGGCTCTTCTTGCTGATGATAACTATCATAAACTTTCAATTCACTCTCCAAATTACAAATATTTGTTTTGTTTCGAATAGGTTTTCAGCTATGATAAAACTTAGGCTAAGTACTGTTTGTTTAATTTGAGTTACTTGTACATAGTAGTTGTATTTGGTAGTATTAGGAAGATAGTTACTCGTAAATACTACGAGTACTACGAGGATTTCTTAATCGACTACAGTATGGGGATCCTCAAAAAGGAGTTTAATAGGGTTTTAAAGGGTCGGCAACGCACGAGTGGATCCTCTGGATTTGCAGGTGTCTATAGGTTACTGTAGCTTCTTACTATGAGCTATGCTTGTTTGTGGTAGGTTATAGGTTATAGGTTTGCGCGGGCTAAAGGGTTTAGCAGCCTTACCGAACAAGAGGTGCCTTTCCCCACGGATGAGGTCAATATTTTAGGTGGTGTACTAGCAGGACCTAAGAATACTCCATGCTTAATATCAGCTCTAGATCTTCTTTTGTTTCAGAGTTATTCAAGATAATGTAAAATATACAGGGTGCCGTTGAAAGTGGCATATTTCGTAAACTGTTCAAGTTAGATCAACCAAACAAAATTGTGTTTGATAACAATAAAATAAACTACAAAATGCATATTTTTAACCTGCATCTTGTCCTTATTTTTCATAATAAAAAAAGGTTTCTTGTTTTTTTTTCCATATTTTTTTTTATTTCACGTGGAGGTACACCTACAAAAAAAATATGCATACATAGCCACTAATGTCCACTGTATACATAAATAAAAATATTTCCGTAAATCATCGTGCGTCATGCTAAAAAAAATTTTTTTTTAGAAGTAGTCGTTACTGGCATACAAATAAAGTACCAGTGCAGTGTGAACATAAATTAGTGTGTAGGTATACAATCTCTCGACACTTACCGCACAAAATATCATTGACGTAAATTGACTTATACCAAAAAAGTTAAATCGGTGTAACACAAAAAAAAAATTTTTTTTTGCTAAACCAGTTCAAAAACCATGAGTTCAAAAAAACTATTTAGCTCATTTAGTTCTATGTCCACTGAACTACCAATATGTTTAATCATTAATAAGGTACAATGTTGTGATACCTAGATACATCACTCATAGGTCGTAACTTTAACATACTGTTTCTCCTTAATGGATAACTTTAAAACACTGGGACCTTTTGCGAATAACTAGAGGCAGACAGAGGAGTCTTCCATTTGATTGTTTGCTCCTGTTACATGCCACACCCTGTATAAATCAGCCTTTTGTCCAGTTTGTATGCATTTTTTCTTTCCACATATATTTTTTAACGTTTTTTCACAAGACTTACACTTAATTTTTTCCATTTTCCTACAGAAAATGCAACAAATCAAATGTAGAAAACAATACTATGTGTCAAATGTTTATCTCTCTTTTATAAAGCAAATGTACTAATAAGTCAATTTACGTCAATGATATTTTGTGCGGTAAGTGTCGAGAGATTGTATACCTAACACTAACTTATGTTCACACTGCACTGGTACTTTATTTGTATGCCAGTAACGACTACTTCTGAAAAAAATTTTTTTTTGGCATGACGCACGATGATTTACGGAAATATTTTTATTTATGTATACAGTGGACATTAGTGGCTATGTATGCATATTTTTTTTGTAGGTGTACCTCCACGTGAAATAAAAAAAAATATGGAAAAAAAAACAAGAAACCTTTTTTTATTATGAAAAATAAGGACAAGATGCAGGTTAAAAATATGCATTTTGTAGTTTATTTTATTGTTATCAAACACAATTTTGTTTGGTTTATCTAACTTGAACAGTTTACGAAATATGCCACTTTCAACGGCACCCTGTATATTTTACATTATCTTGAATAACTCTGAAACAAAAGAAGATCTAGAGCTGATATTAACCATGGAGTATTCTTAGGTCCTGCTAGTACACCACCTAAAATATTGACCTCATCCGTGGGGAAAGGCACCACTTGTTCGGTAAGGCTGCTAAACCCTTTCCGCAACTCGACGTCAAAAATTTTGCGCCTATTTTGCGTGATGGGTTGTCGGCACTACTCTTGCCAACCCAGCTCTACCAGAAAGCCTAGCAGACCCTTGATGTTGCCGACGACTTCTGGGAGAGACCTCGGGGATCCGAGGTGTTGTGCCCGGTATTCTGCCACCCCTGGACACACGAGAATGACGTGGGCGGCTGTCTCTTCCTCCTCCAAGCAGGCTCTGCATAGTGGACTGTCTGTAACACCTATATTAAATAAGTGTTTGTTTAGTGAGGCGTGGCCTGTTATAGCTCCAGTGAGGAGACGGAGCTGTGGCCTCTTCATCAGTTTCAGCCTCCGTGACAACCCGGGGTTGATTGTCGGTAGGGCTTCTTTTGATTGCCTACAAGTACCTAGGTCTGACCAATACTTCTGGTGTTTTACCTTGGTGTTATGTCGCAATGTGCTTCGCAGCCAGGCGTGTGGCAATGGTATGATCGGCTCTGGTCCTATCGTTTCCGCCTCTGAGCCTCCTCTTGCCAATACGTCAGCTGCATCATTACCTCGCGAGTTACTGTGTCCTTTTATCCACTGTAGGGTTATGCTATTGGTTGTACATACCTCCGACAGTGCTTTGTGACATTCGTAAATTAGCCCCGAGGTTATAGTGTAACTCTGCAGGGCTTGTAGTACTGATCTGCTGTCAGAAAGTATACGGATGGGGTAGTCCATTACCTTCCTTGAGATTATTGCGTATGCTGCCATTATGATGCCCATACACTCCGCCTGGAAGACAGTGTTGTAGGCCCCTAATGGTGTAGAGATATGTATGTTTAGGTCCTCCGAAAATACTCCAGAGCCAGTACCTGACCTTGTTTTGGACCCGTCCGTGAAGATCCGCAACTCTTTTGGGTTGAGACCTTCATGGGGGTCCTCGTGTAATTGTATTTTGTATTTCTTGTCAAACACGAACTGCCTGGGTATCCTGTCGGTCACCGCTTCTATGAGCGGTTCCTTACCTATAGCCTCGTAGAGGATTTCGGTGTGTGGTACCCGGGGCGGTCTCCAGAGATTTGACTTTTTGAGACGTACCGCTGTCGCCAACGCCTCCTGTTGTATGTGGAGATGTAGCGGCGGTAGGTTCAGTAGGGCTTCCAGGGCCGCAGTGGGAGTGGTCTTCATGCTGCCCGTGGCTGCCATACAGGCAAGCCTCTGGAGTCGTTGCAGTTTGTCAGCGACGGTGGATAGTTTGGTTCGTGGCCACCATACTATTGCACCATAGCTTATTATTGGTCGGATTACTGCTTGGTAAAGCCACAGAATGATCTTGGGTGTAAGTCCCCAAGTTTTACCCACCATCCTGCGACATTGCCAAAATGCGACTGTAGCTTTATCGATTTTATTGTTGAGGTGATTACTCCATTTCAACTTACTGTCTATCGTAACCCCCAGGTACTTTACCTCGGTTGATAGTTGGAGCTCTGTATTGAATAGTTTGGGCAGGCGGAAGTTGCCCAAGTTTCTTTTGTTGGTGAACATCACTAGCTCTGTCTTTTTGGGATTAACCGTGAGTTCGTTTTCGTTGCACCATCGTTCCACGATAGCTAGCGCGGAGCGGGTTACATCACATACTGTATTTGTGTGATTTCCGCTCGTAAGTATCACTATATCATCTGCATAGCCTATTGTGTAGTAGTGATTGTTATTAAGTGTGGCGATCAAGTCGTTCACCACGAGATTCCATAGAAGCGGTGAGAGGACACCCCCTTGAGGGCATCCCTTCGCCACTAGAGCAGTTTGTGCCTCGCCTGAGCCTAGTTTGATTATTCTCTGACTCAGCATGTTGTTTATCCAGTTAGCCATTACCGCATTCGCTCCATGTCTTACCAGTGCTGCTGCAATGCTGGTGAAGTTGGTCTTGTCAAAAGCTCCTTCGATGTCTATGAAGGTACCAAGACACATAGACCTGTTTTTGATCGCTACCTCGATTTTACTTACTACTGCGTGAAGTGCCGATTCTGTAGATTTGCCTGGGCTATAGGCATGTTGGTTTGGATGCAGTGGTTTTCCAGTTAATACCCTCTCCCTCAGGTGTCTATCGCATAACCTTTCTAATGTTTTCAGCAGAAAAGAGGTCAGGCTGATAGGCCTGAACGATTTGGGGTCTGAGTAGTCGCTTTTACCTGGTTTTGGTATGAAGATGACTTTGACCTCTCTCCATCGCTTCGGTACGTATCTGTGAGCCAGACAGGCGCGTAGGACGACGGTGAGTTTAAGGATAAGACTTTCGCCTCCCCATTTAAGAAGCGCTGGGAAGATCCCATCTACTCCCGGCGACTTATATGAGTCAAAGCTGTTTATGGCCCACCTTACTCTCTGTGGGTCGATTACCTCGTTTGTTTGGCGCCAGTCTTCCTCTGTTGGGGTTATCTCTGCCTCCGTCCAACTGATTGACTGCGATATTTTGCACTCTGGGAAGTGCGTTTGTATGAGAACAAGTTCTGCCTCATCCTGTGAGTTGGTGAGGGAATTGTCTGGTTTGCGCAGGGTTCCTAAGGTTACGCTTGAACTATTGGAGAGAACTTTCCTTACCCTGTTGGCTTGTGCGTATGCCTCAATGTTGGTACAGAATTTACGCCAAGAGTTGGTCCTTCTGTACCTGAGACGTTTTTTGTAATTGGACTTGGTGTTTTTATAAATATCCCAGTCCTGGTCTGAGCCTGTGTTCATTGCCCTGTTCAGTTGACGCCTCATCTTACCTCGTAGTCTCTCCAGCTCGGGTCCCCACCAGTTGGTCTTATTGTTGAGGCCAGCTGGGGGCATAGATAGGGGACATGTTTGGTGGTAGCAGTCAATAATGCTGTCAGTGATGACTCCTACCTGTTCTTCTATCTGTGCAGTGCCTATTATTTTAGGAGGATCCATTTGGTCTAAGACCGTGCCTATGCGCAAACTGTATTGAGCACGATCTGTTCTACGTGGATTCCGTCTTGGCAGTGCTACGACTGTATTTACCTGGAAGTCGAAACGAATCCATCTGTGATCCGAGCATGACAGTTCTTCCGATACGTGCCAGTTCGAGATGTGTTTCGCTACTTCCTCGGTTGCTAGAGTCAAGTCAATGATTGTTTTACTTCGTCTAGTGACGAATGTGGGTTGGGAACCAATATTAAGTATGTTTAGGTTTGTTGTACATAGGTATTCAACTAGTTTCTTACCTCTGTCGTTACCTGTCTTCATGCCCCATATAGCGTGATGTGCGTTAGAGTCAGTGGCCACGATGAGTTCGAGTCCCGACTCTTCGCAGAAGTTGACCAGCCTTGTTAGCTCGTGTGGAGGGGGGTCGTCCGCTTCTGGCATGTAGACTGAGGCTACGACCACCTCTCGAAGGCCAGTGTCCTGCGCTCCCTGCACTCTTATTGCGCACAGGTCTCTAGAACAAAAGCTTGTTAAGGGATGCGCATGTATATCTCTAGATATGTATATGCAGGTCCGGGGGTTGTCCGGCCCTGCGTAAACTGTTAGCTTACCTCCTATATTGCGGAGTCCGCAAACAGAGCCTTTCCTGACCCACGGCTCCTGGATCAGTACTACGGCTGTACTGTTGACCTCCAACCACTTCCGGACTTGAGCCGTGGCGGTTTCACTGTGGTGGAGGTTCGCTTGTAAGAAGCTACAAGTCGGCGAAGGGTGTCCCGCCATTGGGGTCAACCTCCTCCTCCGACATTACCTCAACCTCATCCTTGCCGATGATCAGCTTGCCTAGCTCCTGCGTGCACTCTCCTTCACTTTCCGAGTGGTCGCGAAGAAGTTCTTCTTCGTCCTTCTCGGAACCTGAGGCAGAGTGCACTGGAACTTGGGACTCGGGTTCCGCGACTGTGTCAGCGGAATGAGTCAACCCGGCAGTGTCCATGGGTTCGGGGGTTGAAGCTTGCGCTTCTTTGTTTCCTGAGACGGTGACACTCGGGGGCGGCTGCTCCCCGAATCGGCCTCGTGGTCCTCGGAACTTCACGTACACCGAACCCAGCATGAAGCCAAGTCGGCGCCCGTGATCCACGAGTGCCTGCACCACCGTCTCTGGGACGCTGACGACAGCAAACGTTTCCGTCCCCTGTACGTCAGTGCTGTGGAGTAGCCAGCGGTCTATTTCCGCCCACGGGTTCTGGGAGCGAAGAGTCCACGCCACTGCACGGAAGTCTTCCCAGACACCCGGGAACAGAATGCCACAGCGTACCCGTTTCGGCACCTCGCTCTGGCGTTTTACGACTACCCTCTCCCCCTTAGAGAGGGTGATGGTAGCCACAGTACGCCTGAGCCACGCCAGTGTAGCCTGGTCGTTGCACCATAGCCGCAGGGAGCCGTCTAGGAGAGTTGATTTTCCCCGAAAGAGCGGCCCTGCTGCGTGGCTGTTGCTGGGCTGCATAGCTTCCTGCATTAGCAGGGATTGCAGCTGCTGCTGGACCTCCTCCGACTGCTGCGGGCTGAGATGACCCGAAACGGCTGTGGTAATAGCCACTAATAGGTCAGCCTTCGCCGCCTCTGCGTAGTCGGTGTGGGAGGTTGCAGTAAGGTTGCCGGTCCTCTGCCTCTTGGGCTCACCTCTTGGAGAGATAGTCTCGTCGAGGCGTGCCCTTTTGGCAGAGGAGCGAGCCCCTTGGGTACTCCCTCCCTCGGTCGTACCGCCTGACCCTTTCCCTTTAGAGAGGGCATGGCTTGCAGCTGAGGGACCAGCTGCTGCCTGTACCCTTCGCTGTGCGGGGGCCTCCGGGTGTTGTGGAGGCTCTGGGTTGACTTTATCCTGCGCTGCTTTACGCTGGTTGTACTTGCGCCGCTGCCGCTTATTCATTTTGTGCGGCTTCTTGGCAGTTTCAGCGGTCTGGGCAGGGGTGTTTGGTTCTGCCCGTTTACCGGACTTCCCCTTGCGCCCCTTTTTGCCTCCGCTCTGCAAAGTCCAACCAGCGTCCAGCAACTCGGACGTCAGGTCAATCACCGGCTCGACCGTCGGCATCCGTTCCAGGATAGGAGGAGCAGGCCCCCCTGTCGGAACGGGAACGTCGGCTGTCACCGGTGTGGGTAATAATGGCTGGGTACGGTCTATAGCCTGCGCCCTAGCCATCTGTCTAGTCGACGCATCAGGTTTCAGCGCTACCGGTTTCCCGGTAACTCGTCGACCCTGTGCGGACTTCTTGTGTGACGGTACTGTCGAAACAGCGCCGCCACGGTGTGTTGAGTGAGAGGGTACTGCCGAAGCAGCGCCGTCACGATGTGGTGTCAGTGGTGGAGGCCTTGCCGGAGCAGTGCCGCCACGGTGTGATGTGTGTGGTGGAGGCCCTGCCGGAGCAGTGCCGCCACGGTGTGTGGATGAAGAAGGGGGTACTGCCGAAGCAGCGCCATCCCCTCGGTGTGTGGTGTGTTGTGTGGAGAGGTTCGGTACAGTGTTTCCTGCGCCGTCCCTCTCTTGTGTTTGGGTGCCTTCCGGTTTCCCTTCCGGCTCCCTTGGGGTTTGGGATCTTGGGTTTGCCATGATTCCGTTTTTAAATTTTCACCTCTCGAGCTTCCCACCCTCCGTGGAGCCCGCACCTTTGGGGATGTCACTTGGACACCAGGACTACCCAAGAGGTATAGATGTGGTGAGTTGGGTCTCCTGCGCGACATCGGGTGCTGCAGACATGTGGCCGGGAAAAATCGATCCTATTTTCCCCAGTGGCTCCACATGCCCTTGCTCCTTCAGCATGGCCGAGCCCCAGCGACCTCCCAGAGGACGCCCTCCCCACATCTCGCCTGCGGACCGTACCACCTCGACCGTACGGGACGCGTGTCCGTTCCCTGCAGTGGCTAGCTACAGGGCAACCGTTTCGCCAGAAATTCGGACCGAACGGGGCTTGTTGTCTAGGGGGGTAACTAACCCCGACCCCCTGTTGACTCAACCCCGCAGGACTCCTGCATCCCCGCTGACGGCGTTCAACTGCGCAGGACATACGCAGGTAAGCGGTTATAGTCTGCTAAGGTCGCCTACACCCTTAGCAGAACCGGGAGGCATCACGAGGCAACGTAGCTAGCAAGGAGATCGAAATCATTTACTAGCTATGTCGTCCGTGAGCCTCACTTAGAGTGTGTCATACCTCGCTCGGGTTTTTAGGTCCTCGCGGGTTATGACGGAGAGGGGAGGGGGACAGTTGGGAGGGATGTAGAGGAAGGGCAAGGGACAGGATTGGAACCTCTAGCATGACCCTCCACGCTGCGCGTGGTCTAATATGTCAAGTAATACTTAACATATGAGGCCTCCCTATCAGCGCGGTGTCTCATGCTAGAGGATCGGAGACAGGGGGGGCTTGTTGGGTCATGGGATTAAGGGAAGAGGAAATACCTGGTCGGTGGGAGTGCCAGACCAAGCTTGGCCCTCATACTTAGCTACTGGTGGTCCGGGGTAGATGGAAAGAGTGCGACGCCCGTTATTAACCACCAGCATTTCCAGGGTGTACGACCTACTGGGATGTAGGTTCGTCCCTGACCTGCGGCGGCGGAGTCAGAGACAACGGGGACGTGTATGAATGGACTTGAGGGTGCAGGCCTATAGCTCAGCGTCGCACACCTGAGCGTACCCACTACCCCCCAACACCCCTGTTTGTGGTATAAAAAGTTCTAAATAAGTATGTATGTATAGCGCCGTTTACATTCATAAAGTATTATTGCTAAAGGGGCTAAGTTGAATTGTCTGACATCGTCCAGTGTACCTGAATATTTATTTATTTAATACCTAGTAGAAGTGGTCCGATACAGTTTTCAGTATTTTTGATTCCTATTTGGAAGGAAGTCATAATATAATTGAAGGAATGTACATATGTGTGCAATAAATGATTTGATTTGATTTAAAACGAAAAAATTATATTGTTGTGTCGTTACGATAGCAAGAGAGATATCTAAATAATCACAAAATTTGCATCATACGTGTGAGAACTATGTTCTGGAACTCACACGTGTCATAAATTGTATTGCGACTAAAAAAGCGCCTGTTGCAAATTGGTCGGCGAAAAATTTACTTGTATTTTTGCCAACCAATTTGAAACAGGCGCTTTTTTACTCGCAATACACACATATAATATTATGAAACGTGTGATTAAAATATTATTAATTGGTTTATGACTTTTATGAGGTACAGTATTGATACATGGTCTAGAACACGCGTATTTGGTGCTTTTATGACCATTCCTGATGGTCACAAATTGTAAACTTATAAGTTATAAGTCTAAACTTACCGTCAATTTGAATGGTTCAGCCGCAGCACTACTTGGTCTTATCACAGGTTCTACTTTCTCTATCAGGTTTACTTGGTTTTTTGAACATTCAGCTACCATATCCTATGAGATGAGAGGTTGATCTGAACAAAATATAATGATATGTAGACCATTTCAAATAATCTAACAGTTAAAGTATTCTAATAAATTAATACCTTATACCGCAACAGTATTCAAAAACGTAACATGGTCTAGCTTACATCATACGTACCAATTGTCAGTAGAATCTAAAAAAAGTAAATAAACCTAAAAACTTGCATTATTCCATAATCACGCAATTTTACAACACAATCTTGTTTTATTACGAACTTAAAATCTTAAACCTTGAGTTCACTTAATATATTTTTAGTTAAATTATTGATATTTATTAGTATTAACGTAAAAATATATGTATACCTGCTAAGCTAACGTGTTTCACGATAGTGTCCAAGATGTCAAATGATATGAAAATATTTGTTTACTTTTTTTTACATTCTACTAACAATTCATTATTTACTTTAATTTTAGGATAGGTATGGTTGAGATTAGTTAAGATAAGTTGTACCCATTGTAATATAGAAATTTTTACTAATATTTAAATAAAACTGATAATTGCCATAATTGGTAAATTGGTATATAAACCTTGGTCCTAAGTTGGTACTTGTAAGTGCCCGGAAATCTACTTTCATGGACTTGATAATGATCAATTTAATTTCTAATAATCAATTTAACTAAACATGGATGTAGCTGAAATATTAACTATTAGTAATACCTGTTGTACTATGGAAGATACTGATCATTTGGATCATTTGGAATGTATTGATGTCAAATCCTGGAACTGCATGTTTGGTCAGACGTGTTCTATAAATATCCCAGTAGCAAGAATCTTGAAAATGTCTGCCACAAAGAACTTTGCACTGTCCATGCAGGGCATTCAGAGATGTTAATGAAGACCAGTATTCTTCAGGCAACCAAGGTATAGCCGAAGCCGTCGCTATATAAAAAAATAAGCAAACCCACTAGGAAATCACAAGTGTTGCATAATAGAGATAAAAATAATGAATTTAAAGGCAAGCATCATTACCATTCCAAGGTCTGGTGCGGTGCATGTGAATGCTGGATGTCAATTTGTCACTATTCTTGGGATTAGCACACGAGTCATATTCTTTCTGTGAATGGCGCCAGAGCACAATATATGCTACGTGGCTGACGCGAGTGGCAACTGAACCTGGAAATCACACGCGCATGTGATAAGTAACCCGGATCCGGAGCTTGCTTGTTCAATTACTCGGTGCCGGCGTCTGTTGTTCTCCGCTAATTGTTGTTGTTCGGTTGTATGGTATGACGGTTCCATGACGGGTGCTGAGTTTCTGACGGCCACTTCATTTCATGCGTCGATATTCCGGGAGGCGTACACGTAACCATCTCCTTAATAATATAAGTAGTTTGCATCTGAATATAGTCGCACCATGCGTACACCTAAATGGCTGCAGAATCTCGGAAGGCAAAGGGCTGGAAATATGCTTCCTTAGAGCCGGACTACATATTTTACATTGGCAATGGAAATGGCAAGCTATTAGATTAATTTCAAGTAAGGTCACTTTAATTTTAAAGGTGCGAAATTATCAAAATACCGTAATTTATAAATTTCATATTGACAAGCATTGACACATTGACCGTCAATCATTGACGTCAAATTTGATGTGTCAGACCATGTCAGACAGTTTAGAGCAGAGTTGCTGTACTTTAAAAATCCTATTTGAATTGTTGGTAACTTTGGTATGAAATACCAACCCACACATTGACAAATTAAGAAAAATCTCGTATGCCCATAGTAGTTGATAGGCCTTGCTAATGACGCCTTCGTTGGAGTGACAAAACAAATCTTTAAAATTTCAAAGACTTAAATCTCCACCTTCGCGCTATAATTGTTGTATCCTTAACAGTTGGCTTTCTAATTTCATTTAAGGTTTTAATGATAATTGATAAATATTTTTTCGCGTGTAGTACAAACAACAACACTTCTAACGGACCATTAAAGACAGAGCAGAGAGAAAATGAAAGAGATAAATATATTTATATTATGTCAACTTCAAATTAAATAATACACGGGAATGTTTATTGTTCGCACTGTTCGCAACTTGGTCGAATAATACAAATCGGGTTCCGAAAGCTTATGAGACTGGTATCACGACTTCGGCCGAACTCTGCTGACCAATGGGGCGGGTTAACCAATGATCGCTCGCGGTTTCTTCAGAAGGTGACATTACCATGGTTACGTAATAACAAAAACGTTTAACCAATGATTGATTGCAATTTTTCCGGAAGCTGACGTTACTATAGTTACGTTATATATAACATCCGCTTTAGTCCTGGAGACGTCAATCTAACTTCACAGCCGGTAATTTGACTACTAAGCTGCTATGTAGAAATTTTCGTTCATTTTCCTTTCAACGGCTGTCACTGTCAGATATTTTTTCAACGTTAGAATTTCAGCCAGAAACTATGTATCAAGTCTCTATTAAACGTTTGTATGGCTACTGACAGATTAAAGGATTATATATTTCCACAAAGGTTACATAAGTATTTAACTGACGTCAACTAAGAGATGTGATGAATTATAATAAAGACAGCAATAGCATTTGTCTCTGTCAATGAAAAAAATAATTTAAAATTGCCTGATAACATGGCCGTTTGTAAAAATATCTTGACTTGAAAAAATACCTCGCCTATTAATGTCAGATAAATCATGGCATCCGATTTGAAGAAACCATAATTAAATTACTAAACGGTTTTAGACAAATCTATGAAGAACTGTCGTTATCCAGTTTCCACTAGGAACAACGACATCTAGCGTCTAATCATGGCCGATAGCTAATTCTTAATTTTCGTAGACGAAGGAATTTTTATTATGTCAACTAGTTTTCAAATACTGAAAGACGCAACAAATATTCGATGACATATCATCGGGGACCATCGGAAATGTCGTGATCGTGCCTACTAACGAAAAATACCGAACCCATAATATTACACGACCAAATTGCATCCTTTGCCAAGTGGCTCAACATTCCTATGTAACTGACATGTGACTGTAAGTGTGATTCTCTTTCATGCAATATTTCCAGTTTCTGAAGTGTATACCTAGCTGTGTTGCTGTTTGTACCTAAATGAGTTGTTTCCTATCTAAGTACTTACCGGCCATTTACCGGCATTATTGTGTACCAAAGTAAAGTCCAGGCAAAAAATGCGATGGGAGCCAAATGTCGGATGCTTGAGTCTTTGTCCTGGTTTACGAATTTCGAAATGGCAGCCCTACTCACTATGTGGTGACGGCAGTAACAATACATTTGTCACCACCCCAACTCCTCCTGCGGGTGTCGTAAGAGTTGACTAAAAGATTGAAGTGTCACTGACCGTTATTTGATGAAATATTGATGATGGGCAGCAGCGTCATCATAGTGGACACATTACTGCGATCGCCAATCCGCTTGCCCAGAGTGGCGATTATGGGCATTTACCTCCTAATGCGTCTATACGCATAGTTAATTGGAGAGGCCTACGTCCAGCAGTGGACTATCACAGGCTGATGATTTGTATGTGATTTGTGATGTGTGAGGAGCCCTACTCACGATCACGCCTACTCTAGAGGCCAATTTAATCATTGTAGGGACATCGAAAAAACTTAAAACTGCAAATAAACAAGATTACCTTACCATAATCAATATTTATCAGTTTATCACTTCCTATTGTTGCAGGATTCCAAAGAGCGACACGATAAAATATCTTCAAAAATAGTTATTTGCAATCAAACTATTTTCACTGACTTTTGTATCTGTGAACGATAAAAAAAAACAAATTTCGAACGTGCTTTTGTTTTCCGCGCGGCGAAACTGGCGCATGCGCGATCGTGATTTTCATCAGACCTAGCCAAGACGCCATTCTGCAATCGTATACTATCACATGACCATAATGATGTATGCATGGATTTAGAATATGGATATGGATTTGACAACGTAATAATAATAGCAAGAACGAAAGGGATGGTCTTATGAAACTTTTTACTAGTGGAAGTGAAAAGGAACGATAATCGTCCGTCCTTATCACTGTGCCACTATTTTTTGTGTGTGTGTGTGTTAGATGCTAAGTCTTAGTGCCACACACACAAGTATCTTCTTAGTAGTAAGTGACTATGTCTATCCCTCTTAGTGGCACACTATGTGCGGCCCCTCGGATGTATGGCAGAAAGCCATCTTGGCTAGGCCTGCAGATATACTTCTCCGTACTTAGATTGGCTAAAGTCGAGCAGTTTAATCCTCCTAGTTAAGAATAGGTAAAAAAACCCAAAGAAAATTATTGTGTATTGTATTTTTTTTTTCGATGTATATTAAGGCATTTTAATTACTTATATTTATACAGTAATACCCCGCTGTACGCGAGTGACACGTTCCAGAGAAAATCGCGTATATCGAGGTCTTCTAATAAAGTACCAAAATTCAAGCATTTTCGTTATTTTTGCGTATTTGTAGTACACTTCTTTTACTTAAACCACTAAATAACGTAATAATAGTTATTGTTAGAAAGTAAAAGAATGAGATCCGAGGTGACGCGATGTGCCGCGCGCAATATAATAACCAACCAGATATCAATTTAGTTACTAATTCCCTAAATATTTCTAATTTCACAAACTTCACAATATTATATTTGCATGTGGAGGGTACCTTTAAGTAAATGTTACACTACTGTTTAAATTATCGCATGCTACATTATTTTTTAAAGGTGTAAACATTTGTTGGTATACCAAATAAATAAATAATATATGTATAGGTATAAAACCGCGTTATATCGAATCCGCGTTAAGCGGAGTCGCGCAAAAGCGGGGTACTGGGGCCTAGAAAGACCTTTTAAAATTAAAAAAAAGATTTTCCTTTGAGTAAACCTTTTCGAGTGTCTAAGTCTTCAAAAGTGTGCTATCTCATCTCTACTTTTATCAAAATTTTGCTTAACTCCTAGTTTGGTTTATTGGTGCTATGATAAATTATATATACTTACATACAGATGTTCTTATGAAACTACATCACGTGAGGAAAGGATCGCCATTGGTGTGGAATGCGGATATCCCACTAGTTGAAGTATCTACGATCAACTTAGGTCAACGAAAGCGTAGAAGGTAGGTGTAGGTAGGGCTGGCATAGGTCATACAACTATACATTCTCGGCAATTAATACAGGTCAGGCAACGTATTAAATACTAATGCGATTCAGTTTAGGTTCAGGGAAAGCGACAGTGATATACGACTCGTATAGCCTTGTCCCTTTCTCTCGACCTAAACTGAACCGCTTTAGTACGTCATGGTAACCCCTCAAGTGGATTTTTTATAGAAAATAATGCAATTGCAGAAACTTTCATTAAAAATATTTATGCTATAAGTAGATTTATTTTTAATCAGGATGTTGGCATTTCCCTATAATTATTTATCATTGAGTGCAAAAAAAAGTTTCGTTAGATTAGTTTGTAGAGACAGCAAAAATGTATGATGATACAAGTTTTACAATCATGACTTGCTATTTTTATATCTACGGAGTCGTCTAGCGATAAAGTTCCATGTTTTATGGATTGAGTGAAAATTATAGGAAACTTCCAATACATTCTGATGTCAAAATCAGCATAATTTCCAGTATTTTTTACGATAAATTAGACCTGACCCGTATTCATTTCATTGGCCGCGAGCATCGTGAGTGTATTTGCGTTGCGTACCTGTCAAATCTCCGCCAATTACAATAAGTACGATAAGAAACACTAGGATATTCATTTATTACAAAGTATATCACATGAAATACAATAAAAAGTAAAACATTAATTACAAAACTAAAAGTAACTAAAATTATTCTCACCTAAATATTAAATACAAAAAACTTCCCAAAATGCTGGCGACATTACCCCTTTGTAGCGCCAAACTCAGCCTCTAGACAGTCTAGACAAAGAACGACCCAGCCCTAGGATCGCCCGAGACACCTCAGCTGCGTCGACACTTCCTTGACTATCCTTTTAGTGTCAGAGGACCAAGGACCCAGTGCCTCCATAGCAATGGCGGCAAACTCGTACTCGTTCGTTAAAAATGCATATTTGCGGCGCTTAGTGTCCGAGCCTGGTCCGCGGCTGATCCAGGCCTCCCAGATCAGGCCTGCTACCACGAAAATCGCAAATTTCGAGGATTTTTCTCTGTCACTCGAACGAAGGCGTCATTAGAGTGAGCGAGACAAATCCTCGAAATGTACGAATTTCGTTTTTCGCGGTAGGCAGGATAAGATAGATATTGTTAGTTATGTAAGTTAGTTACAAGGTTGATTTGTGTAAGAATCTCCCACAATACTAGTTTATTTGTTTACCTATAATTCGCGAAAAACTACTTTATTCGGGCAGGATATTCAGATCGCAGATAAAACCAACTGTCCACAATAAGAAAATAAAACGTTGAAAACGTTCTGCTATTTTTAGGGTTCCGTAGTAAACTAGGAACCGATAGTTTCGCTATGGCCGTCTGTCTGTTCGCTACTTAGCTCAGTAATCGTTAGTAGGTAGGAACTAGAAATTTGCTTTTTTTCAGTGTGTTGAATAGGGAACCCAAGAGAAAGTTTAATCAAAAAGTGTGGCTCCCTGTTATAATTTTTGATTCGTGGTAAAAATATTTAAAAATACCATGACGACATTTATTAAACTTTAAAATTAAACTATCGTGAACATAATCGGCCCAGCCGTTTTTGAGCAACTTTACTATGGACCAACTATGGACCCTACACTGAGCATGCCCCGACATGCTCTTGGCCGGTTCCTAATCTTTTGCCCAATGTGAATAATGTCTCTAACAAACTGTTTTTGTTACATTCTGTATACCTGTACCTATTTACGTAGGTACGTATTATTCCATAAAAGTTTATGAAGCACCACACAGACCAGATTTTAATGTGTTCTGTGGAACAGCAGCATGACCCCATCTGCCAACGTGATTCCTAGAACTTAAACATTTGTCACTTTTTGAGCAGAAATAAGGAACTAATTTCAAATTCCAAACAGGATAACAGTAAAACCAAAAAACCGGCCAAGAGCATGTCGAGCCTTGCTAAGGGTTCCGTAGTATACAAGCGTAGTAGCGACTCGATTTTTATTTTATTTTATTCTCTACCACTTTATAGACGTGATTGATACTAAACTTATATTATACTATGACCCATGCTGCGGTAAGACGGCATTTTTACATTGTCATTCATTAATCAATTGTTTTTCACTACGAAAAAATAATAAATAATTAGTATATTATTTTATTTAAGTTCTTCCACGTGATATCCAACTCGACCTAGCTTGCTTGGCTCGAGCTAGCTTGACTTTGAAATTACGCCTCCTCTTCTTTAGCCCTACCATGACTTTGCAAGTATCGGTAAAGTTAGGATTTCCTCGATACCTACCTACATAAAGCTGTCCATCGCGCTCGCTTCAAGAAATAAGCGCGAGCGCGATAGAATGCTTTACGTATCGAGTAAAACCTAAAGCACCCGTTACCTGCCAACTCATGGTACGGCTACTTTTGGTACCTACAAACATTAAACTGTCGCATCCAACAACAAATCAATAACTCCGAAGCAAGTATTTACAGCACCGTAATGTAATATTTTCTTCGGTTACCGCGAGGATTACTCATGAAATAAAACTATGAAAACGGATAAACTCGCGTGGTCTGCGGATGACCACGAACCCTGTAAAGTGTTCGAAACGTCGGAATGAAGTTAAAATTAGTTAATATACGCGAGTTTATCCGTTTTCATAGTTTTATTTCACCGTAATGTAATTATTATTATACCTGTGAACAAGGAATGGACGAAAAGTTAAAAAATGGATACACTCAGTCAATTGAAACCCTAGGCCACTAGAACTGTATCAAAATAAACAGTAGCGAAATTTGTTACAATTTGTTCTACAGCGCTTGGGCATAAGTAGTTACCGAATAGCTTTGGGTCCTAATTAGTACCTACGACCTACATACGTACATGGTAGGAATATGTCTAGTTACCTTAACAACACATACTTCTCGTAGTTTGAAAGCTACTATCCATGTATTACCAAAGGTTTTTTTTATATCTTATATCCTGATCGAAGCTGCCTTGAATCAGATGGTGAAGTTTTCATTAAATCCAATCCAGCCGTTTTTTCGTGATGCTCTTTTCAGTAAATAGATTTTTTTTTTATAATTTGAGGTACGAGTAATATCCCTCCCTCTAACTTTTGAACATCTATCCACTCATTTGCTTTTGGTAACTGTGGTTACCAGTTAGCTGTCTCTCTTATTTTACATAGGACTAAAGTACCTACAAGAAAAAAATATCAAAAGTAGAACATTACAAAAATGTACTGATTTTTTTTTTAACTTGTTGGATTTTGGACACATTTTGGAAATTTGTACAAAATTGTTTCTGTAATATATTACAGGAAATGTTTGTAATTAAACCGGGGCTAGGCATTTTTTTTTATCTTAGAGGCATACTTTATAATACAAAATGCATTTACATTCAGGATATAAAGTATCTATGCCTCTCAAAAAAAAATCGGTTCACGCACTTTAAATTTATCACAGGAAACTAAGGAACTCCACGCTCAGCCTAGCCTGACACACTCTTGGCCGGTTCTTTAGTATTTATTTAGAGACGGAACTTGCCTAAAAATTGATGTTTCTGTTTCACCAAAGAGCTTATAAAGAGGCATAGTTTATATTTTGACAGTCCTTACATTCGGTTGTCATTATGTCAGTTGAGACATCATCCTACTCAACTCCTATTTCGTAATTATTTATTTTTGATTAATTTTCGCTAATGTTTGGCAAAGTTCGTGAAAACATATTTTATGGGGTCATTGCTGTACTTGACTCCATATCGCTAAAAAGCTTACATTTATATGACAAAATAACTGACAATTTAATAACAACATTGAGGTTACAATTATCTAAACCAAGATGCGGTGACAAATTCATAGTATGATTTGATATTGAAAATATAAGTGTTAAAATTCTTAGTGAGTCATTATGGAAAATCTGGAAACAGAAACAGAAGAGGCGAAAGAGGTTGTTGAGGGTGAAGAGACAGCCAAACAGGCTGTGGGAGGCAAAGAGCCAGCCAAAGAGGCGGGTGAAGGTGAACACGTAGAAGGAGAACACGTGGAAGGGGAACAGCCAGTGCTCGTGGAGGGAGAACACGCTGAGGGCGAACATGTTGAAGGTGAACACATTGAAGGCGAACACGTTGAAGGTGAACACGTCCAAGGCGAGCATGTCCAGGGCGAGCATGTCGAAGGGGAGCATGTCCAAGGTGAAGAAACTGAAAAACGAGGAGAGGGAGAAGAGGTAACCGGCGAAGAGGTCCCAGATTTAGAGAATATTGTTGCTGAACCAACTGAAGAAGAAAAACCTCCCGAGGTCGTAGAAGAGGAAGAAAAATATGAAGAAGAACCCCCACCCGACCCGACTGCACCGTACAACTTTACTGATTCACAAGAAGCGCTGAAGCCAAAGTTTGAATTGCGACTTGATCAACTCGCAGAGGTTGAACAACTATGGGAGACTTATCAAAATTACACCCCTGCTTATTCCGATATTGACAATTATATAACTGTAAAAGAACTTGTCTATATGCTTAAATGCCTAATTCTTTTGCCCGTTACAACTGAGCAGATCCAAGAATTAATAGACTTCTGCGTTAGACCTCCCCATCCAGAAGGTCACATTAACTTTGACCAGTTTGTTAAAATTGTAACTCTAAGGCAAAGGTGTATTAATGTTGAAGAAGAATTGCGATGTGCTTTAAAAGTATTTGATAGGGATAACTCTGGGGAAATTAGTCGAGATGAACTGAAAGAAGTTCTTTTGAAACAAGGTCATAAACTGACGCAAAAACAATTGGATAATCTAATAAAAGAAGTGGATTTGAGCAACGATGGTACTCTTGGTGTCGAAGAGATAGTAGGCACGATGTGTATTGATTTAAATCCTGACGATTTGATAATGCTACGGAATATCGTTTACCCGCCTGCTGAACAACCCGCCACAGAAGAAGAGGAAGATTAGAGTAATACCATATTTATCTATTATTTTCTACGAGTATCATGGACACATTTTTGTCATGCTGTTATTACATTCGAATACCTATTCAACCATACTCGTTTCCATTTCTATGTTTAGTTGTAATTTGCTGCGGCCCTACATTTGCACTACTACTTATAGAGAACCCACCAAGTTGAGTCCCTTAAAAGTTTTGCTTACCCACTGTAACCCTCTCAATTAGAAATCATAGAAAAGCCGCGAACGCGATTGTAAGTAAACTCTCTTCCAGGGTTTGTCTCTGTTACTTTTATGATGCCTTTGTTGGAATGACAGAGACAAGTCCTTGAAATTTACGGATTTCGAAGTTCGCGATAGGAGGCCTGGGCCAGACACAATATGGTTGTGTATTGGTGACTGTTTGTATTTGGTTTGTAGAGTCGCCATCAGATATATTGTCGCGTCCGGAGCGTTCAAAAATATACGAATAGGTACACCTTTAATGCCAAACGATAGAGTAAATAAATAAATAAATATTTTTGGACATCTTTACACAAATCGACCTAGTCCCACGGTAAGCTCAATAGGTAGGCAGGCTTGTGATGTGGGTACCATGCGACGATATGTATAATACATAAATACATATAGATACTTAAATACATAGACAGCCATGACCAAGGAACAAATATTTGTGATAAATAAAAACACAAATAATGCCCTCGCCGGGATTCGAGCCCGGAACCTCCAGCTTCGTAGGCAGAGTCACTACCAACTAGGCTACGGAGGCTGACAGATATTTATAGAGGCGTCTTCAGATAGTTTTGAGCGCTCCTAACGCTACGATATATCAGGGTCGCGTTTTATAAAGTTACATTTTACAATCAGGGTTTTCTCGAAAACTTATGCCACTAGTTGGCGCCACTTAGCCGTAAGGTCCCGCTAAGAAACACAATTATCTAGCCCCAAAGGAAAACTAACTAGAAGGTTTTTTTATTTTTTTGTATAATTTTATTAACTCATACAAAACATTTAAACACGAAACTGTAGGCACTCTGAGAATTTAGACAAGTTTCTGGACTTGACGCCTCAGTGCTGCTGCCCTGGTGAACGTCATTTCAGAAAACCCTCATTTCGCTGTTTGCGCCAAGGCACACACGTATTGGCTAGAAAGAGAGGCAAACAGTAAAATGTAAATTCTAACTTAATAAATCGCGACCCTGATGACGACCGTACACCGACCATTTGGATGTTGAGATAGGCTGTATGGTTTAGTGCTTTCGCGTGCCCACAAGGCTTAAAAAACAATCTGACAGTGACTACTGACATTAGTGACAGTGACAGCGCTAGATTGAAAGCGCTATGCAATACCGCTTCGCTTCACCCGTCGTTTCCTTGTTGATCCTCAATACTAACCGTTGATAGCAACGTTAACGTTTAGCGTTTGAACAAGCTAAAGTAATAAATTGAATGTAATAACTGTGTAACTGGCGTATAAGTGACACACAATGAAATACCTCTTGGTATTGCTTGCTTTAGTCTCAATATTCAGTAAATGTAAGTGTAGAAATGTATTATTTCGTACTTACAATTTGTTTGGGTGTGGTGCTTTTATGTTATTGTGAACTTTACACTGCTTTGATGTATTAAGTTTGTTATTTTATGTACGTTTCAAGGCGTAAGCACAAACATTTCGTCAAAATGCTTAAAGGCAAACATTGCAACCAAAAGTTTTTAATTTGTAACAATAACCTTAAAGCTCAAAATCACAAGCAAACAGAACTCTTCAGGTGGTTCTATTTTATAAATCAAAACATAATATATTTTTCTTTCATGAATGAGATCTATTTTTATAGCAAAAAAATTGTCAATATGGTTATTAAAAGTAGTATGTAAATAAATAAATAAAATTAAATAAGCCTTTATTCAGATTAAACTTATTTACTAAAACATTATTTCCACTAACATTAATTACTAATCTGATTGCCCTTTGGCAAAGGCCTCCCTAAGGGTTTTTCAAAGTTTGCTGTGCATCATATTTCTAATCCATGTTGGTCCTGCAACTATTTTTAATTAATCTACTCAAAGAAAAAGTTATTTGCCTTCCTCGTCTTCTTTTTCTGTCTCTGACTATAACTAGTAATACACCTTTAAATTGTTTCAGGTTTAGCCATTTGGTGTTATCAGTGCACCGGAGCAACCCCAGGATGTTCCGAGCCATTCAATTGGCGCGGCATTGGATACCTCGGTCAGCCTTGCCTAGATAATGACGATATATGCATTAAACTTATTGAAAGAAAAGGAGGTAAATAGTCTTTAGAGCTTTTATTATTCTAATTAAAGTAATTTGAATCAGGGATCGGATACTGGTTTTTTCTCCTTACAAAAGAATGGTTCTAATTCCGTTCTTTTTCGTTCTTTGGTATGTAAATTATTTGTTAATTCGTTGTTGGTAATTTCATAACATTTTGAGTACTACATAAAGAGTATAAAGCTTCTTAAAATATTGAGCTATTTCGGGGTATTTAAAAAAAACGGTTCCAATCCCTGATTTGAATATCATTCACCTGCTACTAATTTTGCAAATAAAATAAATTTTAAGTAATTTATTTAGTATATATTTAGTGGCAAGATTTGTGCTAAACCCAAATTCTGCTGCACATATCATAGTTTCATTGTTTCTGAATATTTAGTAGAGGTGATTGATACCTGTAGCATTATTCTGTTTTATTTTACAAAGTAAGTAGTGTAAAGTCATCTATGGCAAATGCAACATTAGTAAATGGGATATGTAACCAATTGAAAGTTCTCCTAATCTAATTGGTTTTGTAAAAAGATGCTACACCTATTGTGCGTGTGAAAGTTGCATATTGTATTTGCTTCAGTCAACCTTAAATCGTAATTAAACATAGCATCACACCTTCCAGCCAGATGCTCAAAGTCAAACGATTCTTTATTGAAGTGAGCCTAGCAACAAGCACTTTTGAATTGCTAAACTAAATAGTTAGCAAATTTAAAAAATCTACTTCTGGATCCAACCGCTACACCACTGACTTTAGAAGAATCCGGCAAGAAACTCAGCAGGACTTCTTTTTTTCAAATAATGAAACATTTGCAGTGAATATGTCAACCAGACAGCCACTTGTAAGCAGTAATTATTGTTTACAGCCAAAGAAGTCATCACTAGAGACTGCCTGAGCAACTTCAAGGCATTTAGGACTGACATACCCGCTGACACATATGAGGGATGCAGGCCGGCGGCTAAAGATGTTAATTTAGCCAACTATGTCAATAACACTATCAAAGAACTTGATGTTAAGAGGTGAGTAAACATACAGTAGCGATCAAAAGTATTTTGACAAATAAAGATAATGTAGTATTTTTGTGAATTGAGTTAATATTTAATAATAAATTGGTAATTACATTTTCTAACCCTATCCTTTTTACGTTCCCACTGAGATATCTAAAAACAAAATACAAACTGAAGAGAAAATCATAAAAAATACATTTTAGGACGATCAAAAGTATTTTGACATTTGATTAAAATTATTTTACCCGACTTGTAAGAAGGTCAACATTTCAACATTTGCTTAATATTTGGTTGCGTATCCTTTGGACTTTTCAACAGCAGCACATCGAGTCGGCATGGAGTCCACTAACTTCTGTATACGTTCATATGGTATTCTTGCCCACTCTGACTTCAGTGCTTGAAAAAAATCTTCCTTGTTGGAATAATTTCTCTGTCTCACTCTGTGACCCAGTTCTTCCCATAGGTGCTCAATTGGATTAAGATCAGCACTTTGACTCGGCCTCTCGAAAACCTTGACTTTTTTACGATTTAAAAATGCCTTGATATGGTTTGATTTATACTTAGGGTCGTTATCGTGTTGAAAAACCCATCGAGGTGGCATATTTTCTTTGGCATAAAGTATCATGTGTGTATTAAGTATATTTTCATACACAAATCGATCCATAATGCCATCTATTCGAACGAGAGGTCCGAGTCCGTGACGAGAAAAAACATCCCCAAACCATTACGTTACCGCCACCATGCTTGACTGTGGGTACTTGGTATCGCACATCGTGTCTTTTATTATGTGGACGACGTACATACTTTATTCCATCCGAAGACATTAAATTGAACTTATTTATTTAATCTTTATTGCAAAAATAAAATAGTACTCTCGTCGCTCTATAGAATTTTTGAACAATCAGTTACTTGTCCACTAATTGTGTCTTAGTACAAACGCTAATCGCTCCTTCTTGTTTTTTGCCGATATAAGTGGCTTTTTATATGAGCGTCGATCATGAAGCCCTTGCTCCGTTAGGCGTCGTTTGACAGTAGATACATGAATATTTACGTTGTAATTGTCTTTCAGCTCGTCCTTGATTGTCGCTGCAGTTTTCCGCGGATCTTCTACGGACAGTTTTTTTATTAAATGATCAGTTTTCGACGTGGTTTTTCGAGGACGTCCGCTTCTAGGCTTATTGTTGACGCCTTTTCGATCCTTGAATTGCTTATTCCAGACACTAACAAGTTGCCGTGATATATGAAAAGTTCGCGAAACTTCAGCCTGCGACTTGCCTTTTTTGAGTGCAGTTGCAACGGCTTGTTTTAAATAGTTTTAATATTCTTTACATTTCGGCATATAAAGTCTAGGCCTTAATTTATTCAGAAAATATTATCATCCCGTAAGACTATTCTCAATAAAACTGAATAAAGGAATGGTGTCAAAATATTTTTGAACCAACAAGATGTACGTTTTTATGGCCAGGTCCTTAATATAGTTCAAGGAGCTAACCTTTTTGTGTATTTCAAAGAAGTTATAAGTCATTAATAACCACGGCATAAACTAATTTGGAAAAACTTATCTACCTTGTGCAATATCCAAACTTTTGTTGATGTCAAAATACTTACGATCGCTACTGTATGTAACCATATAATATAATAA
The DNA here is from genome assembly GCA_025490895.1 of Thaumatotibia leucotreta. Classification (NCBI taxonomy): domain Eukaryota; kingdom Metazoa; phylum Arthropoda; class Insecta; order Lepidoptera; family Tortricidae; genus Thaumatotibia; species Thaumatotibia leucotreta. The sequence continues at coordinate 47,573 of JALPQI010004750.1, forward strand.
ATATATAAAACATACAAAAAATATATAAAATTCAGGTTGATGCAAGACCACTATATTGCAAAATAGCATATACCCTGTAAGAATTCCATTTTGCATTCAAGACTTCCTCATTGTTGGAAATGAATTAATTTACGAGCATTTACTTACAGTTTTGTTACAATGTTTGAATATACGTTGGTTCCGTAGTAATGATTTTTTCAGAACTAATTTAGCTAAAAAATGCATTTTTGTAAAACTATTTAGTCGCTAAAAAGGTTTAGTTTCCCTTTGGAGTTGAAAGGTCAGATGGCTTGTCAGCTGTTAGTTATAGATGTATTATTAATAATAAATAAACAATAAATAAATGGCATAAATGCTAGTGCCTACATCATATCATCGGTTGATAAGCAAAACTAACTAAGTAAAAAATACCTACTTAAAACAAAACCTCGTATCTCAGTTCTGAATCACTACTGAAATACGAGGTTGCTAAGAGTAGTGACAGTTTTTATAGTGAGTTTGGTCAACCATCCGTACAATAGGATTAGGTTAGGTTGCCAAATTCCGTGCTCCCGGACTTGTGGCTTAAATTCTGGTAAAACGCTATGACAGCTATGAGGGTTTTTGGTACTTTTTGTGCCACTATGGGGAGTTGAGATGGCAGCATTGAGCGGAAGTTTTGACGAATTGACAAAATAAATACACGCATTTATTTTTCAATATATTTATAGGTTTATTTATTCTAAAAACCATTACTTTAGGAATATTATTGTCTAAAATAAATAAGAAAAATTGTTCCAAGTTATAGTAATTATTTTTAATACCAGTGACTTTGCGTGACTGTTTTAGAGCTCAATCTTCAGTTTGACGACCGTGTATTAGTCATAATCCATTACAAAATTAATAAACTTCCAAATAAAATAGAATTTAGATATTAGGTCCAGGTGCCTATGAATAGTATAAATCTGACAGGCTGACAGCTGTGTGGACCAGACGCCTACTTTAGCGCCGCCTGGTGGCAGAAAAATATCGAAAACCCTCGCTGATTCTATGCTCTCATCTGTGACCTTTATTAAAAATGTCCCACTTTTTGCTTGCCATAAGGGTGCTTAGACATTTAATTCGTATAAAGATGTCAACTACCAATCAAAAGTTTAAGTTCACTCATTGATTTCAGTACAAAATCAACCTTTGAGCAATAATTTTCGCAATTTTAATTTTAACCCCCTTACTCATAAACGGTTTCTAACTTAGCAAGCCGCTAAGTAGGTATTATTTATCCTTTTCGATCTTATCAATATGTCTATAAGATTGAAAGGGAAAAGCAATAATTGGCGGCTTGAAAATCTTTCTCCCTTATTCATATAAACGTCTGCTAACTTAACAAGCCGCTAATAATTGTTTGTCCCTTTCGGTCTTAACAATGAGTCCATAAGAGCAAAAGGGACAAACAATTATTAGCGGCTTGTTAAGTTAGCAAACGTTTATGAAGAAGGGGGTTTATCTTTATCTTTGCTCATCGTCAAACTTCTATCAACTAATATTCAATATCACTTATAATATGTATAATCCAATGTTATTTCTTTCAGAGAGTGGTATGACGAGACAACATGGTGCTTCTGTTTCCTGGACCACAGATGTAACGCAGCATCAATGACGTCAGTTTCAATGGCATTGCCAATTCTATTCAGTGTCATCCTATTGTCGGCTCGAGCACAATTATTTTGACATTCATTCATGTTAGAAACGTGGGAACTGCGCTGGAATCTCTGTATGTATAAGTTGAACATTTGAAGTAGGTTAGTTATACTTATGAAATTGGTTTATATCATCACAAAATTGTGTGAAGTAGATTTTGGCTGGCCAAAGTGACTAGTAAAATGCATAATATGGTTCATTAGCAAGAATCGGACAAACGCAGGTCATTTTTAAAACAACCCTGTTCCGTACAGTAGACTTCATTATCTTGTTATGTTAACATATTTTATTAGTGGCTCTTTTAAATTTAAATAATACATTTATTATGTAGGAAAACCAAGCTATTTACACTCTGGTTAGCCTAATCTGAATCTAATCAAATCTAATCTCAGTTTGATCTAATCTCTATACTTTGTCAGCCTCCATAGCCTAGTTGGTAGTGACCCTGCCTACGAAGCTGGAGGTTCCGGGTTCGACTCCCGGCGAGGGCATTATTTGTGAATTTATTTATCACAAATATTTGTTCCTCGGTCATGGCTGTCTATGTATTTAAGTATTTATCTATTATATAAATATATATCGTCACCTGGTACCCATATCATAAGCCTCAATTGAGTTTACCGTGGGACTATGTCGATTTGTGTAAGATGTCTCAAGATATTTATTTATATTTATAATCTCTTTACTCTAATCATTTACTTAGTACCTAGATCTCTTCCGTCCATTTTTATTTTAACATACGCTTAAATGCTTTATAGAATGATAAACAATGGTATGTCGTATAATGATAATGTGTACAAAATTATACTATTTGTGTTAGTTTTTAGTAAAACGTCCCTCTTTGTCGTTTACCACAAAGACGAAATTTCCTTGTATCTTCAAACAAAGCGGCTTTATGGCAAACGACAAAGTGGGACGTTTTACTAAACTCACTCACATTTTAGCATATGCAGAGACAATTCAAGGAACCAATGAATTTTAATATAAATATTTATTTATATTATAAACAAGTAACACATTTAAATTCTCTTGTTCCCTGAATATCTTCAGAATTAAATTTCAAGCTTGTTCCTCTGGCAGAAATAATTTTGTTTATAAATTGTAATATAATATACAGGGTGTTTGGGATAACGATGTAGGAATTTCTGGAGGTGGTAAAGGAGACTAACTGGAAGAGTTTGAACCCTATTTACCTTAGTCCAATATGTGACAGTTTTTTTTAAATAAAAACAAAATTGTACTCACACTTGCCTACTAACTACAAGAAACTTGTTTTGTTTGGTGACGGCGTTCAACAATTGATCGACGATAACTTTTAAACTAATTGCTATTTTGTTGTACTTTTTTTTGTAATCAAAACCTAGAAAATCAAGCATGTACACATGAATATTACACGAATAGGAAGACTCATATCCCGACTACTTTTTTTCACAGGCCGATAAATTTTAATTTACTGTTAGAAATCAGTAATGATGAACTAGAAAAATTATTAAAAAAAATGTTGTGTGTGGCAATTGGGAGTTCAATTTTTTTTTATTTATTACTCAACTAATTGTTATGTTAATTTAAAAAAAATCAATGCTATCTATTGTATATTTTGTTTTAAATTTAACTTTTTAAGTACATTTTTGGTATAAAACTAAACATTTTGAAAAACGTGAATTAAAAAAAAAACTGTCACATATTGGACTAAGGTAAATAGGGTTCAAACTCTTCCAATTAGTCTCCTTTACCACCTCCAGAAATTCCTACATCGTTATCCCAAGCACCCTGAATAACTACTGTTTATGTACCTGTTTGTGAAATCATTCCGTCCAATAGCACACTGTGTTAACAAGGCTGATTGTCCATAGTTTTTAAGTTACTAAATATACCTATACAATATTATTACCTTTACTCGATGCGGCATTGGTTGTTTTTAAATAATGGCGGATGGAATTAGGTTTGTCCATGCTTACAAAAATTGCAGCAGGGAATTTGTCAACATAGTTTAAAATAAGATGTGCCTTATGTTGTGCCTAGTAAGTTATTTTTAAGTAAAGATCCACTAAACATTCATATTTTTTTATTAATGTAATTTTACTCGTTTGGTAACGTACTTTCGATATCAGTAAAAAGTTTTCTGATATCTTTCATATTTACGGAATTATGGCCTGTAAACACTTATCGATTACACCCTGTATATCGACGCTTGGCACTAACAGCAACATTTTTAACTGTGCATTAGTGGGCTTTATTACAAATGGCATAACGTCTACCGAGTACCGATGTGTAGCTAGCAGTGAGGGCAATGGTACCCACATCACAAGTTTAAAGTGAGTTTAAACTATCGCGGGACTAGGTCGATTTGTGTAAGATGTCCCAAGATATTTATTTATTTTATTATGATCAATAAGATTATTGAATTAAATAACAACTACAGGTACATGATGTAACAAAAATAGTAGTAATCCGTAAGAAACTAGCAGGCCTGCTAGCTTTCGCACAGAAATCAAATATATTACATAAATATTGTTATGGTCTGGTGGTTTAGCTATTGCACAGGCGAGTAACGTATCCCTAAAGTCCAATTTAATTTGAAACTAAAATTAAATTGGACTTTAAAAGGTGATAAGGTGATTGAAAATCTGTTGACAGGTATGAGGTTATTCCATATCCAATTGATTATATTTTTAAGTACTTATGCCTGTAAAACTATGACAAGAGTAAATAACAACTAAATAAAATTTTTAACAACCAATTCAATTATTTTATTATGAAACTTCACGTGAACGCGAACTGCAGGATCATGACAAAAGCATTAGTCACGACGATGAATATTTTGAGCAAAAGGCGAGCGTCCATGTTCCACATGCCATACACACAGAACAGCGGGGGATCCCGTTCTACCGTATTCAGCATACTCTTTGCTTTTCTTCGCAATGGACCTGGAAGATAATGTATCTGGTCATTCTCAACGCTTAAAGCCTAATTCAAATGATCCTGTCACTTTTTTGACACTGAAAAATAGGAATATTAGAACTGAATTCCATTGGCTACGGCCAAATCGGCTATGGTAATTAGATCTAGACCTAGACATTTGAAAACCGACCGAATTTTTTATATGAACAATCCAGTAATAAAATAATCGAAAAAAACTGAAATAAAGATATACTACTTATAATTGAAAAGGTCGAAAATTAGATTCTGTTGTCAATTTCAAATAAGAGATAACGAGTATAGGTATCTTTTAAAATGGTATCTATACTTTCTAGTTTTCAATCGATAATAAATACCTAGAGACAACCATATGTATATACTTACCGTCAAAATAACGTGAAAGGATAGAGATGGAAAGCTTCTTTGTTTTGTTTAATTCTCGCATAAACGTTTCACAACGAAGACTGAGCATGAAAAGTGTACAGACCATAAAAATCGTCATAGTGGCCATGTATACTAAGTCCAGTATAAAAGTGTCCTGAAAATTGTTTAAAGTTATTATAAGCTAGTAAGTAAAATTAAGATACATAGGTGCTTCTGAAATTGTATAGAATATACTGACCATTGAAACTGTGCTTTGTAGTACAATAATTATAAATTTGAAAGATACCACGAAATAGCCAACAAGTAACAGGCAGAAAGTAAATATCTGAAATAATTACACTGGTTAATTGACAACATTTCAAAATTTTCAATATCTCTAAATAGAAAACCATTTCGGCAAAAATGTGTCAGGAACTCAAAAAAATTTTTTGGAATTTTTTGGTTCGTCATATTTGAAAAAAAAACGCACTTTAATGTGAACCGGTAGGTAGGTATACTAGTAATTGGAGTTCGAGGCCAACGAAACTACGACAGATGCGTTATTGTCAAATCCGTCAAAGTATCTTATGTCATTGTCAAATAAAGTTTTCAGGTTTCTACAACCTTTTTGTTATTTAATTTACTTATTTAAAATAATTCCTAATAAAAACATTATATACCTGTGTAATGTTTGTACGCCTTTTTGTTTGATATGGCTGTCAAAACTAGGATTTTCTTAAAAACACGTAAATACCTAAAAACTTTTCTTTTCTCTTAATTAACATTGATATGACAAAATTTTCTTGTAAAGAACTAAAAATGATAAGAGCCAACGTTTCAAAGCCTATTTTAAAAAGAAGTTGAATTACCAGTGAATACATACGCCAGCGTGCCATATTTGTTAAGACAGTAGGTATGGTTAAATTACTAAGCAGTATAAGTATTATACTATACTATTACTAAGCAGTTTTAACCCGTAATAAGGCAGGGGTGTCTTATTACGGGTTAAAATTATGGGAAAGAAATTTGGAAATGTAAAATGAAAGCATTTTTTGTATTTTATTTTTTATTTGTCTTCTTCATCACTTATCCTCCTGAGTCCTGGGTAAAAATCGAGTACACTCCCATAAAAGCCGAGAGTCCTTTATAACACCATCAATGTTGAGTCCTGAACTTACTGTCGCTTATTTTAAGGTTCAAAATGAGTTTGTCACATTTTTGTTGGAACAAAGTTGGTTATATACTCTAAGAGGTATATTTTAAGCATTTCTTTTACAAATGATTTGGGCGTCATAAAGGCCTCTCGGCTTTTATGGGAGTGTACTCGATTTTTACCCAGGACTCAGGAGGATAAGTGATGAAGAAGACAAATAAAAAATAAAATACAAAAATGGTTTCATTTTTCATTTCCAAATTTCTTTCCCATAATTTTAACCCGTAATAAGGCACCCCTGCCTTATTACGGGTTAAAACTGCTTAATAGTAGTATAGTATAGTACTTATACTGCTTAGTAATTTAACCATACTTACCTTTTAATTATGTGTAGTTAAATTGCTGTACCAAATGTTATTAACACCCGAGGTGATACCAGCGCAATACCAACTTTGTTACTAATAATTGCGGATAATTAAGTTTTTATTAAAATATCTTATATTTACGTGAAAATAAGTAAATAATATTGTTTCTATAAATAAAAGAATTAAAATTACCAATAAATAACATATCTCAACGTCTGTTTTTAGAAAATAAGGATTTACTATTGTAAGAACATTTCATTGTTGTGGCAATATTTTCGTAGATTCTTTGGCCTCGAACTCCAATTAGTGGTATAGGTAATTATAAAATAAGTAGGTACCTGAAACTTATATTGGTTTTGGAAGCATGCGAAAGCTGACAATATCTCATTTAAATATACGTCTGTTTTGGTTGTTTCATAATCCTGACGCTTAATTTGATTAATTGAATGTATAAATAACACCCCGCCGCGTTTTACTGACTTCAAATGACTTTCGATCATACAATTAATACGATTTACACGATCGATGAAAAATTTCATTTGACTAGCGCAGCAAACCATATCAAAAATAAATGAAAGGGTTGCCCAATGGAAGCCGAGTAACTCATGGATTCCGATCGTATCGCCGATCATATACATAGAGATCAAAACTTGTACACTAAATACAGCCAGCAACGAGAATACTGTCGCACGATTATGCTTGTAATGATTAATTCTTAATTTCTCATCGACCAACCCATTTATTGTCATAATGCGGTCGATTCTCTGCAATTTTTCGTACAATTGGACATTTTCCTGTTTGATAAATCGACAATGCAATACGCTCAATGCGGAAGTGAAGTGAAGGCTAGATAAACCTACAACATATATGTAAGTGATTCGAACATCAACACCAGCATAAAATTTATTTGAATATGTAACAATCAAAGATCTGCCGAAATAAGTCGATACAACGAGCAAGGCAATTGTATAGCACTTTTGAAGGGTGGTAGGTGCGGTCACTAGTCCATCATGTACTTTCACTCGACACGACCCTAATATTCTTTGAACAACACGAATTGGTGCAAATATTTTAATGAAATCCTCGTCGAAAGTATCATTTCCAGGCCCCTCGTGTATGATATTATTGTTTCTGTACACGATTTCGATATTTTCGATCATAATTATCGCGCGGCTCCTCAATACTGCTCTGCAAACTTTAGTGTTTAGTACCTAGTAGTTTTAGGTACCAATTACTTTTTGTTCCATTACGACAAAGAGAAGCTAAATATACTTACCTAATGTTATTAATTACTTTAAATATTCATACGATCGTATCTACGTAAGCATCTAACGGCTTTCCAACATTGGAAAAAAATGATCAATTATTTAAGTAGTGCCAGCGCCTACGAGAAACGTCATGAAATATTAACCCTTCTCTTCACATCTGCTAACGGAGCTTCGCACTCCAATGTCAACGGAGTTTTGTCAGCCTCCGTAGACTAGTTGATATTTACCCTGCTTACGAATGTGGAGGTTCCGGGTTCCAATCCCGGCAAGGGTATTATTTGTGTATTTATTTATCACACATATTTGTTCCTTGGTCATGGCTGTATTTAAATGTATCTGTCTATTATATATATCGTCGCCTGGTACCCACATCACAAACCTTAATTGAGCTTACCGTGGGTCTAGGTCGATTTGTGGGAGATGTCCCAAGATGTCTATTTATTTATTTAATGTCAACTTTTATCAAGCATCCAGGTGAAGCTAATTGCCGATCGTTAGGCAGATCTTTAAGTATAGTAATGGGCTCGTTCCCATCGAACACTGTTGAATTCTCTTAATTATCCGAGCCGCAAAAATTTAAGTAGGTACCTGGTCTCAGGGATCGGAACCGGTTTTTTAGAAAAACATCAAAATAGCTCAATATTTTAGAATATTTTACACTTTTTACGTAGTACTCAACATTTGATGTAATTATAAACACCGTATTTTCGAATTACTTAGGTATACCTACATTACATAAATTAACAAAAAATAATATACCTAACTACCGAAGAACGGAAAAGAACGGAATTCGAACCGTTCTTTTGTATGGAGAAAAAACCGGTATCCGATCCTTGCCTAGTCTAATACCTCCGTCGGGCATGGCACAAGTTTAAGGTTGTAAAACACTTTACACTCAACGAGGGTGCATATTTACCCAACCCTAATAAGGGTTTTTGAACTTTTTGGCGTAAGGTCTAACGAACTGTCAAAAATAAATACGCGTATTTGATTTTCTACATACTTTTTGGTTTATTTATTCTTAAAACTATTAGGTAAGGTAAGGCGGGGTAAGATGAAACGGTTTTTAATGGGGTAAGACAAAAAACTACCTGTATACGCTGTGCCAGAAGGACGATTTTAAGGGTTTAAATGCATGATTTTTTCTTTTCGTTCCAAAAACAAAATGTGCATACCTAATGGCGTCGCAAGCACGAGAAAAATGAAAAAAAAAAAAATATGTGGACATATTTTGGGTGGAATTTGTACTACTAATCAAAATTTCGATACATCATACATTGTCCATTTTTTGCAAAATCGTGCATGATAAAACATGCAAATATTATTTACTTTTAGATTGAAAAGTATATTAAATTCAGTAATTGTAAAATCGTTATGGTATGAATTACAAAATTCCAATAAAAAATAATTTCTTACTTAGTTAAAAACCGCTAAACGCACGCAACAAAAACAAATTTCCGCCATCTTGCACATAAACACGTGTAAGTTTTTTTAATAGAGTTACGCCAACGAATCAGTAATAAATTTGAAAGTTCATTAAATTTCCTTGCAAAATCACCCTTCAGAACATAATATACATACATATCTAGTTTTCAAACACCAACTACCTTTTCGTTATGTACGATACATCGTACACCATGCATTTAAGGATTAATGGGGTTAAACAAAAAGCTACCTGTATACGCTGTGCCAGAAGAATGACTTTTTGTCTTACCCCATTAAAAAAACCGTTTCATCTTGCCCCACCTTACCTTACTTTAGGATTATTGTTTTCTAAAATAAATAAAAAAATAGTTCCAAGTCAATTCCTATGAAGTTACTTGTTCTAGTAATTTTCTTTAGTACGAGTGAATTGGCCTCATTGTTTTAGACCTCAATCTTCAGTTCGGCGACCGTTTTCTAGTCTTTATCCATTACATACAAAATCTATGCATTTTCAAATACCTACAATAGAATTTCGATATTTTATGTTCTGCGGCCTTACCGCGAAAAACGAAATTCGTAAATTTCGAGGATTTGTCTTTCTAATGACTCCTTCGTCACTCAAAAGTGACAGAGAAAAATCCTCGAAATTTACGAATTTCGATTTACTCGGCAGTAGGCCTGTACCTATGAATCTGACAGCTGTTTGGGACCTCACGCCTACATAGCGCCGCCTGGTGGCAGAAAAATTATCGAAAACCCAAATTCGAGCCTAATCCGTCTTAACCCTTATACCTCTTCTTTAATTTATATTCTAAATGTGACATCATGACATATTATTTAAGTAGATATAGGTATTATTATGATGACTATATAAAACTGGAGTGTATTATCACATTACCACCTACATTACGACCTACGTGACAATTTATACTTTTTTCGTCAATTATCTTTTAATATTATTAATATTAAAATGCCATAATAAAATAAATTAAAAATAAACTCTACATCTTCGTTGCTAAGATTTTCGACCATGACATTTGAACGCACTTTCAGAATAAAGAGATGATAATTTTATTGTATTTTATTAATTCATTTTAATTCATTTACGCATTACTGGATTCTTGTTGATGGCTTTTGTTCACCGTGGGTATCCATATCCAAGTTATAAATTGTCCTATTAGTCAAAATTTACTAATAGTATACCTAACCTATTGTTGTAGGTAATAATTGCTTTGAGGTGATTGAGCTTTGGTTTCATTGATATTAGATATTTTTATTAAATAATATATTCTTGGACATACGCTTATATAATATACCTCAATATGGCGTAAGGGTGCGGCTCCACTGACGCGGAGCGGAGCGGAGCTGTGGGAGGTCGGCCAATG
>JALPQI010004751.1:0-73503 GCA_025490895.1 Thaumatotibia leucotreta
CCTCCATACATAAAAGTACCTATTTTCTTAAGAGTATGGTGTATCAATGGAAAACTCCTTTCAAATGATTTAAAGGCTTCTAGTTAGAAGACATTTTTCTTTAAGTGAACTGACTTCGACATATCGTCAAAAGTGTGTCTTCTCTCTATTTTTTAACTATGGGGTAAATAAAATAAAAAAAAATGGAGGCGATGCGAATTAATAAACTCTTTCATTGATTTTTAGTTTGGTGAAGTATCTGTTATAGTTTTTGAGATTAAATTTAACCCTCTGCCACTGTCGGTGGGTCTGTGGCCTCTGTGGGACGTCACCTCAGCAGTAGAGAGTTAACTGTAATTATTTGTATGAGATTTCGGTTCTTCCATTAAGTTCTAATTCGGTTTGCATTCCCGCTAGAACACAGTGCATTGTTAATCGCATGCCATTGGAAGCAGTGTACAGACAGTAAATTACTTCGTTACTCAGACTTGCACCTTTTTCAGTCACCTTGAGGTAATGACATCATACTTAGGAATTCCGTTCATGATAATTTCGATTTCTCTACGTTAAATACTTTATTATTAGGTATAGCACGAAAATTTGTGGTTTTACTGGAAATATGTAAACTAAAGGACTAGCATGTATACTTCGAGAAATATTATTTGACCGACTGTTATCTTACTTACGACCTTTTGTTTTGCGTTAACACTTACTAGACAATCAGCAGTCGAACACTTTTCTATTGTTAATGACGCAATACAAAAGGTCGTAAGTAAGATAAGAGTCTGTCAAATTATATTTCCCGAACTTTAACATAAAAACAGTTTCACTTACCCCGAAAACTGGGAAAGAGAAACGGTTCTGGAGTGTGCTACTTTATTGATCACTTGAGCATTATGCAGTGCTCTCAGTTTAATGCAAAAAGGGTTTAGATAATTTGTCAGCCTCCGTAGCCTAGTTGGTAGTGACCCAGCCTACGAAACTGGAGGTTTCGGGTTCGAACCCCGGCGAGGGCATTATTTGTGTATTTACTTATCACAAATATTTGCTCTTTGGTCATGGCTGTTTATGTATTTAAGTATCTATATGTATCTATCTATTATATATATCGTCGCCTGGTACCCACATCACAAGCCTTAATTGAGCTTACCGTGGGACCGGGTCGATTTGTGTAAGATGTCCTAAGATCTTTAGCAATATCATCCAGTTATTCACAAAACGAACAAACGGCTCAGAATCGAATTACATTATTTTATATTTTAACCTAAATAAAGTATGTTTCTCTTACCCCACCTGACCTTATAACATATAAAACCAACACCTGACACCTGCCATTGCCATTTAAACACATATTACCTACTATACTCGTCCTTATAGCTACCTACCTGAAAGTCACGTTAAGGCTAGAAATATGCTTTAAAATGCCAGGAGTAATGATTGACTTTAATAGTTGTTATCTGTCAAAGACAACTAACTATAAACTACATCACTTTAAAACCGGCCAAGTGCGAGTCGAACTCGCGCGCGAAGGGTTCCGTACCATTATCAATTTATTATTAAAAAATACAGTTAAATCAACCTACCTCAAAAACTATAGGAGATAATTTAATCAAACTAAAAATCGTTGATAGAGTTTATTAATGTGCATAACATATATTTTTTTTAGAATTTTATATCTTGTAGTTTAAAAAATAGAGGGGGGGGACACATTTTCAGACTTTGAGAGTTGATATCTCGAAAACGGTTTGCTCAAATCAAAATGAGATTTATAAACCTTCATATCATTTTCAAAGACCTTTCTATTAATACCCCACACGCTTATATACAACAAAAAAAAAATTTCTATCCCTCAGTTACATGTATGGAGGGCCCCCACCCCAATGGTTTTTTTTACAATTTAGTATCATAATCCTGTAGCGGTTCATACAACACATATCCTTACCAAATTTCGTTGCTGTAGCATTTATAGTTTCCGAGTAAATAGGCTGTGACAGACGGACAGACGGACATGACGAATCTATAAGGGTTCCGTTTTTGCCATTTTGGCTACGGAACCCTAAAAAGTGCCATACAGAGTGCCTTAGCAACAGTCATTCCGTCGCCTATACTTACGCAACCTCGTATCTACGCCAATATATATTCATGGAAATGTCACCTTTCTTTCTCTGATATATGAGTGTTTTTTCTATGAAATGAGTGTTGCAGATACGAGTATGAGTACTTAAGTATGCGACGATTTGACACATGACCCTATTACATTAATGAAATCACGTAATTTAATTGATATGATGTCACGGGCTAATGTTATCAACGTTCAGTGTTCAGTACGTGGGTCAAAATTCTTTTCGTTGTCTTATTTTGTGTCCCTAAAAAACGTGACTTTTGTATGAGATGATGTTTTGTTTTCAATTTCTGATGCATGGATTAAAATCTAGCATGAAAAAGAAAGACAAGTGCACTGGCTTTTTTATATACTGAGTCGAAACAGCAATTAAAAGCGTGACATGGTATGAAACAACGAAACATGGTATGAGACAACGAAAATAATTTTGACCCACATACTAGATAACTTGATAAGTCACTAGCCCAATATTTTCTCTCCTTCAAATTTGAACGCTGACACATTGACAATTAAATCACGATTGAATTACCCCGAAATCGTGATAGAACCATGTAATACTGAGGCAGTGAAATGACGGTAGCATGATAAATTTAAAATCAATGAACAAGCTGCTAACCAAATTATCTCTTTGTTAAGACTGTTTAAGAAACGGGATTTCCATACTAGGTAACATATCGATTATGTATATCGGTATTTATAAATGGCAACAACGTCTGGTCCGTAATTTACTGTCTGTATACAAACATAATATTTACAACACGTGTAATAAGGAAACTATTTTACACTACACAATAAGTATATGTACAAAAATACGCTGTAAAGACGTTCATTATGTAGTATTATAAATTTTAGATGTCATATACCAAAAAAAAACAGAGTACACCATCGCGGGAGGATGGATTTGAACCTATGTCCTCAGCTGTCACGGCTGATGCTTAAACCACTCGGCCACTCCGATTCAGAGGACACCGGTCGAATTTCTCGGGTATAGGTACGCAATCTTTTATAATTATAAGGGTAGGGGCCTTTGAGTTGACTTTATTGGTACGTCTTTACAACGTACATGTCGTTAAATAATAATAGCCTACTATGTTCATATTTACAATACATCTATAGGTTATACTTATTATTTAACGAAACATTTTATTTAGTTACTGCAGACGATCTTTATCAATACTACCATATAACCAAACCATGCAATTTCTACAATCAATTCATTATGTACAATGCAAAAGAATGTGTACCAAATTCTGTAGCAAAGAAGACACACTTAAGTATATTATAATATTTATGACAAAGTTTTAATAGTAATTAGTACTGAAATACAGAAGAGGGTACCAAATTCCCAAAGTATTTAAGGGTGAATTCAGTTTTTTCTGTCTGTTATTGCCATGGACATGTTCTCTCAAGTAACGCTGGTTTTGTGCAAAACTAATGTTACTTAAATTATGAAAATATGCTTGTAGTCCATGTTTATAGCTGGCCCATTAAGGATAGGCCTTATTAACAGCAGAATAATGTATTCACCCATAAAGACAAATCTTAATATTTTGAAAAGAATTTGGGCTTTACATGGCACAGTGTGCCTAACTTGACAGTCACTTAAGTATGTCCTCATTACCAGACAGTGCTTAGTGCTACTATAAAAACTCACCAGTAGTATCCACCGGTCCCCTATGCGGCACAATCGAGTGCACATACCGGGCCACAAAATGGCCGAACACAGCTTTAAAGTCCGGATTATGCATCATCTCAACGAACTCGCTGAAGTCGAGATATCCAGAGTTGTCGCGGTCTGCCAGCTTCATGATCTTCTCGACCACGTTGTCGGGAAGGTCATGCTCGTACTCTCGCGACTCGATGATCTCTTTGAGCTCCGCGTAGGATATCTTGCCGTCGGCATCGCGGTCGTACTGGAAAAGAAGGAGTGGTGAGTTGGGTATTGGCATTGATTCTTTACGAACTTGGAATGTCGACTGAGTCAAATGCAAACATGAGAACATGTAAAGATCATCATCAGCCTATCTCAGCCCACTGCTGGACGTAGGCCTCTCCTATTAACTATGCGTATAGACGCATTGGGAGGAAAATGCCCATAATCGCCACGCTGGGCAAACGGATTGGCGATAGCAGTAATGTGTCCACCACTATGATGACGCTGCTGCCCATCATCAATCTTTTATCAAAGAATGGTCACTGTCACTGACACTGCAATCCCTTAGTTACACCACCCGCGGGAAGAGTTGGGGTGGTGGCAACTGTAGGTATCTATTCTTACTGCCGTCACCACATGGCCCAGTAAATGTAAATAATTATTGTTTATTTTACGTGAATATTTTAACCTCCTGCCGCCCAAAGACCTTCCTAAAGGTCTCCGATTGACTAGTGGTTCCGGCCCAAACATATTACCACATTCAACTTATAGACGCCCAATAGTCCTTTTAAAAGGTCTCCAACTTCAACCTCTCACAGAACTTCAAATTAGTCGCGTATTAAAGTTGGATGGTTCCAGAACGATAGTGTCAGGTTTGAAGTTTTGGATAAGCGTCAAGCTGTCAACCATTATCAGACAGTTGTGAGTTAACCTCCGCAACAATGGAGAGGCATCGAGGACGTGGAGAGTAAATCCATGATTTTCTTTGATATCTTGGTAGATTTCCTTAATGTTTTTGTTGTAAAAGGTGCATAAAATATTCATCTTGGTTTTTCAATATATATTTTATCATGAATCTATAAATTTGTGTAAATACAACAACTTCTAATCGGGAGACCTACGAGAAGGCATTCGGGCGTTAACTTGTATTGGCATTTTAAAAGGGCTACGGGCTTTAATCGTTAGGATTGGCAAATATGTATGTTAATTGAATGAAAAATAAGGAAATTCAGCAATGCTAATTCAGCTATGGCATCTTAAAGTTTTTTTGTAATATTTGTAATTTGTAAATGATTATATTTGGACAGAGCGTTCAATACTAATTTATTTAGTAGGTAATTAAGATATTGATCTCAAGTTAAGTTTGCCATTGACTGAGTTTTTTACTGAGTGAGTAAATTAGAATGTAGGTGTTCTAAAAATCTGAGAAAAAAGTAAGCGCAATACAAAAAATATATTTTTAAGGCGATTTTTATTTATGATCCCGTATTGCCTATCCTGCTTAGGTAAATCTTTTTATTATTTGTATGCAAAAATAGGATAATGTTATAGAGCCAAATAACGTTCAGGATGTGATTTTAAAAGGCATATGGGCGGTTACCCTATTTTTACATAAAATACCGACGTGGTCAAGTTTAGTGCCTAATTATCGGGTCGTTGTCCATTTCATATAAGTTTTATTGTTTTTTTGGTATACAATATATGATATATTTTAATAATCAAATAGTCATGGCTGAAGAAAATGCCGGTTGTTGCCAATATAAATGATAATACGTAGCAATGTTAGAAAACATACTAGATTATTTTTTATTTCTGGTATTTTTTAACTTTTATTATGATTTATTTTTAATACATAGATTAATATACAAATTATCCATATAATGATTAAATGTTTATTACAATAAACTCAAAAATAAAAGAAATAGAAAATAAAACAATTCTTGAGGTAGCAGCCCGGAGACCTTTTAAAAAGACATTGTATTTCAATGTTTTTTTGGTGTCTTAGCCCTCTACTCATATGCCATATAACCCACAAAAAACCCTACACTCATACAATAATGCTAAATCAATAATATCGTACTTGGAATATCTTGGGCCCGAACCATGCGAACCTATAAAAAGGCCTCTGGGCTGCTATCCCATCTTTGGTCAGAAAATTCTGGGCGGCAGGAGGATAATGACCTAAAAAAAAGAATTGAAGTTTCTCTTAATCTAATTGAATTTGTATTTTTTTAAGATGATCTTATATATTATACTGTGTTGCTTTTGAGAAATCAAACGTTCTAATGTGCTACGACATTTGGATTATATTTGCCTTAGTTGACTTTAATATAAATAAAGGTACTTAAAATTGCTTTTCCAACGATGTGCCAATAAAATTATTTAAGCGTAAGCTTATGATGATCGTATTTTTATCGTCTGTCATGACACTCATAATTGCAATCACAAAATGCGAAAGTGACGCATGTCACAATGTCAGGACACTCACGACCAACGGTAAAAACGCTAAAAATCTCGTCATCAGTTTTATCACAATAACATCTTTCAAATTTGCTAATAAATTTTATAATAAGTTTACTGATTTATCTTTCACATTGTTTTAACAAAACTGCAATTAATCGTGTATAATTTATTAGTCAGTCCTGACTGGTGGTCTGATGACCTGGTAAAGGTCGCAGGAGTCCGTTGGATACGGCTGGCACAGGACCGGTCGTTGTGGCAATCTTTGAGGGAGGCCTATGTTCAGCGTGGACGTTTTTCCGCTGATGTGATGATGATGAATTTATTTGTGAATATTTTCTAATAAAATGGCTTACATGTGGCGGACATGCTGTTTTTGCTACTGAACCCTAATATTTATTGTTTGGTGGTGCGATAAAGTAAAATAAGTGTAAGTTATAAAAGAACCGGGGAATTAAATACCGCCTTAAATGCATGACAAACATATTTTCAACAATTCACTATCCATTGTGTATTTATGATTTCTAGATAGAATATGCTATTGTTATCTTGATATAGATAACTTCATTATCTTCACACCTAGATTAGGTCATACGTAAAGTAAGGAAGTAAATATTTGTGAACCACACGATTAGCTTAGGAATTTTATGTTATGAGTCAAACTAAAGACGATTAACTATATGTGTACTGTATTATGTATTAATTTAGCTTAGTAAGTATACATATAACAGTCACTTATTTTTGTATTACTCAAATACATTCCCACACACACAGTGGTACAGGCAACTCTCTTGCTCAAAGGTGAACTGGAAGAGATCCCTTACAGGGGGTTGTACGTTGTTTCATAGACAACATTTTCGCAGAATATTGGTTCATAGAAAATGTTTCTCGTATTGTCATTTCATAGAATGATCATTTTTCAGAGCTCTTACATTGTATAGTCTGGTTTTGTATATTTTTTATTGTTCAGGTATGTAGTTCTTAGAATTTCATTTCATAGCGTATTCAATCAAATATTATTAATTCGTATAGTATTTAGTGTCTATAACAGTTGTTCCAAAAACTGACTATTCATAGAATGTTGTTTGTCATTGTATCAAACTTAATATTTTTTATTCAGTCATAATTAAACTACAGAATTATCATTACATACCATTATACAAATGCAAAAGTACCTTTGTCCAAAGAATTTAAGTAAGCGATTTAGACCTGGGAACCGGTCGACGAAGCCCCGCTGCGCGAGGCTTCTATTTCTGCTCTAAGGGATAAAAGGTACCTAACGAACCTATCCAGGTTAGAGAAGGGGAGGTACAAATGTATTGTTTTTTAATGCGGGGGGCTTCGCCCCCCGAGCCCCCCTTGTGGGGGCTACGCCCCCCCGTCCCCCCTTTTTTGGTTTCCCAAGGATGACGATTCGTAAACAATTAATTAAAAGTAAGTAGGTATTTTATGTATCCGGGAAACTACACTCGAAACCTAACCATTCCAAGTCGGTTTTACCCTGATTTATTACTTGGATTTGTTAGGTTTCGAGGCTAGAACGGATTGAAAAGCTAACTAACCTAACCTAACCTACTTTGCCTACAACCTACCTACT
Source organism: Thaumatotibia leucotreta (assembly GCA_025490895.1). Classification (NCBI taxonomy): domain Eukaryota; kingdom Metazoa; phylum Arthropoda; class Insecta; order Lepidoptera; family Tortricidae; genus Thaumatotibia; species Thaumatotibia leucotreta. The sequence goes on from JALPQI010004751.1 coordinate 7,813, forward strand.
TTTTCTGGTAGCAGTCCGGTTTTTTTAGAGGAAGGGCGAATCAGTGTCTACTGAACAAAAATACATGTAATATGACTCATTAGGTAAGAATATCACTATGCAATAAAGTAAATAGTGGAACTGAATATTATATAAACTAGTAACTATAAAACAACAATCTATGAAATCAGTGCCTACAAAACAAAAATACACGAAATGTAAGTCTAGTGTTTGGTTACTTTGTAAAATAAAAAAGTTAGATAGCAATATACATGGAACTGAATGTCTGTGAAATATGTTTTAAGCAATTGAATAGTCTATGAAACAATAATATTGGAACAGAAAGTATATTATCCAAATAATATATGAACAAATTTCTGTGAAATGAAATTCTATGAAACTTCTGTCTATGAAACAGTGTGCCACCCTTACAGGGATAAATTAGCCTTTGTACCTGTCTAAATAGTTGTAAATATGTGTATTTTTACCTATATTTTGTGTACAATTAAGAATTTGCACACATACGATTTGCATTACATACATACGATTGCAAAAATGTACGGTTCATTAATTATCGAGTGAAGTAGTATTATTAATTAATAACTAGGGCGGTCATCATTGGGACTGTGTCGGGAATTTTGTTTGAAGTTTTTCACAGAATATGCAAAAAGAAAAATACCTACTTAATTGTGTAAAATTATATTCAGCTTTAAAAATTGGACTAATCTACAGATTACGCAGTTAGAAGAATAAGAAAATATCGCTCATTAACAAGATTATATATATATTTTTAATTTACTTACATCAAGGTATAGTCAACTACAAAAAATTTATCAATTTTGTTATTACAATACAGCAAGGCGAAAATATGGATACATCTCTCTGTAGTCGACTGTACCGAATTTGTAGCCGTTCTTTTATGCAATTTTATTAAATTATAAGTATTCGATGTTATATCGGTTACAATGGAGAGATACCGATTTCGAGTCTGGGATGGCAGGATATTTCTTATTTAGTTTGACAGTGTCACTTAATTTATATTGTAATTTATTTTGTGAAATAAATAAGTCTAAATCTAAATTTAAAATCTAAATCTAAATCACTAGTGTCACGACCAACTACCATGTTCGAAAGTTAAGGGTTTCCAGAAAAGTTCGTTTTTACGCACTAGTTAGGAAAAAAATATTTCCGGCACACGAGAAGTTAAGTTTCTGTACAATGGCTGCGACAAGCGACAAGTCACAAATTTAAATGAGAAATACCGGGCAATTTTATTACTTTATTATATTTTATTATTTCGAGTGACGTGCTAAAAAGCAAACAATGGCCATACGAATAATACTGAGGAAAATTGCACTTTAACAAAAGACCTCAAATATGATTGCGAATTAACTTAAATTTCCTTGTTCTCGATCCTTTGACGTATCCAGGATTATTAGTCAGTGTTCATTAAGATACTTTTGCGTTTGTGAATGGCATTGGAAAATAAGTTTACGTCGTTCGTAACTTCTATTGACGGCGATTTATCGCTGCCCCAATATTACAATACAAGCTGCGACCATATCGACGGCCCCTACGTAAGTTGTCGTAACTTGAAATTTGGGATTTTGTTTTTATTTCATAAAACATCATATCTTTTAGCAATGTTTCCGTTCCACGAAGAAAAAATTTAAAAAACCTATTACAAATAGGTTTTTGACACGCGAAAACTATCGTATCTTAAAAAAGCACCGTCGTATACTGTAGTAAGTGTACTTACGACAGTTAATACGGGGCGGCCACCCGCGCTCGCGCAGCGTAAGTGCCAGTTACGATCTTATACGCGGTGGAGCAGAGGTTTTTCGTGAGTGATCATTTTTTACCAAAAACTAACAACTAGATGAGACAAAAATGGATAAACCATACATTTTATTCGATAAAAGTAAGACACTGCATCGGGAACAAACTCAAATTACCTGCAAGACCAAAATTAATTTTTGAAACGGCCGTTGGAGTTAAAAGAAAAAGTGGTCCGAGATGAAATAAAAGACGCTTCAGAAAAAAAAATGATTTAAAACCACTAAGCAAAGTTGGCAATCTGTTGGATTTCACTCAGAAATCAGGTGCGAATTAATTAGTATGGATTTTGATTTTTTTTAATAATACCGGTGAATACTGTAGTATGTTATCACTTACCACAACTTACTTCGGAGTTTAAGATCGGTGTTTTGTCTTAAGTTTAACATACTACTATTTACGTGGGATTTTATTTATTTTTTTGTGTTGTATGTGTACTTAAGACATTTTTCGTCGGAAATTGTTTTTAAATTTCTATTGTAAGTGATATTTAAGACAGTATGCGCCGGATCAAATACAAAGTTACTACACTTTACAATTATAATGTTGTCGTATTTCAATAATTTCTGCTCATTATAAAAGTTCGCCGCTTCCTTTTGAACCAAACTATAAAGAAATGCAGAATTCACTGTTTTAAAACGGCAATTTTTGTGATAGTGTCGAAGACAAAACAATCATATCACTTCAATCATGAAAGCCTGATATGACTGTTCTTTATGATTATAATTACGTTGAAAAACACTTAATATTGATCTCATATTTATGATGTAGTTGAACCTGAAGGCATTTTTGTTAACTGATTTTTTTTTGTCTTTGCACTGTGAGAAAAGTCATTAATCTGTCATAGACATGAGTCTATGATTATAATATCAAAATTACGTTTCTAATGCTAAAAGACAGACTGTTTTTTATGTACAGTCAAGTGCAAAAATAAGTATCGAAAGAATCCGTTCATAAATATGTTACGACGTTCTTATTACACAGAATTAGAGTGCACTGGGACATATTTTTGAACGTTTTTGTATACCCCTTATTTTGTCTTCGACTGTACTAAGTGTACAAAATTATAATTAAACGGTTAAACTCGGTAAATGGTGGTCTTGCGCAGGTACTGATGTCATGTCCGACTGCAGGTTTGTGTCACCAAACACTACGTAACCAATCATTATTAGTTCGGAGATTACCGGCTTCCATGCCGTTGGCTCTGTTCAGCCCCCATCCCGATTGAAATTAATCTTAATCGCTCTGTATATCTTCCGTGGCAGGTAGCATCTTTACCGTACCAGCATCCTCGCTTTATCAAAACGTTTAAAAAATGTAACGCCTGTATCGTATGCGTCCACCACAGCCAAGTTGTCTATCTCCCTGTCCTTGACACTCCATATTTGCTCCGAGTCTAGACTCATTATGTCGTTCTTTACCGAAGTCGTACGGTATCTCATAAACACCCGAGCTGCCAGTGAATTCCCGTCCTTTGGACAGCATAAGAAATACTCATATTGGTATGAGGACGCAAAATGGTCTTAATGCTAAGCCTCTGGTGTAATAGGCGTCCAATTTCGTTTGTCACTCCTTTAATATGAGGCAAGAATACTGGTGCCCTCTCTACTGTGTGGTGATTTCGAAACGTCCCTGAGCTCCTTGTACGCTGACTTTGTCACCAACCATATCTATTATCTATTACTCTCCAAGCTCTCCAACGTCTCGTCTCATCTGACATGAATGTCAGAATGAATGGCGAATGATGTGATGTGAATAAACGATATAAAACTCATTTCGCTTGTATTGTGAATAAAAGGACCGCGAGAAAAGGTTAGGTTTTCTATAGACTTTTTGTGACATACGATATTTCTGACCTAGCATTACTAACCCATCAAGAAAACGAGATGTGCCATCCACCTCTCTCTTAAATGTGGAATTTATTCTGGGATGCATCTCATTAAGATCAATAAGTAACACATCAACAACTCTATCAGTAATTATAGCAAAAACGTCATCCACATTTCGTAACCAGCATCTCGGTCTATTTGGACAACTCTCGAATGCTCTCTGCTCAAATTCATCCATGAAAATGTTGACCAGTACCAGAACTCCAACATTATAAGAGAACTCTTTCCCCTCGCCAATCGAAATAGCAACTATTCAGGAAATGTTCGATGAATTTCATGTACACAGTAGGTAAGTCGTTACGAGCTACAATATTTTTAGTTAGTTTTATGGGTGAATCAACTTTTTCTGTCTGTTATTGCCATGGTTACGGTCGCCTGAGTCACGCTGGTTTTATGCAAAACTATGACACTTAAATAATGCAAACATGCATGTAGTACATGTTTGTAGGTGGCCCATTAAGGAACGCACTTACCAACACCAGAAATCAGGAATTACAGCAAAACGTCATCCACATTTCGTAACCAGCATCTCGGCCTATTCGGACAACTCTTGAATGCCCTCTGCTCAAATTTTTCCATGAAAATGTTGACCAGTACCAGGACTACAACATTATAAGAGAACTCTTTGCTTCAATCTGCGTAGGTGTAATACTCCCCTCGCCAAACGAAATAGCAACTATTCAGGAAATTCAAATTCAAATCCAAAAATATTTTATTTCGACATTTTCGACCAACAAGGATCATATTAAAAACATGTTCGATGAATTTCATGTACACAGTAGGTAGGTCGTTACGAGCTACAATATCTTTAGTTAGTTTTATGGGTGAATCACTTTTTTCTTTCTGTTATTGCCATGGTTACGGATGCCTGAGTCACGCTGGTTTCATGCAAAGTTATGACACTGAAATTATGCAAACATGCAATCAGTACATGTTTGTAGGTGGCTCATTAAGGAATGGACTTACCAACACCAGAAAAATGCATGTTTCCATAGTTCAAATAGCAAAATCTTGCATAAAACCAGCGTGACTCAGGCGACCGTAACCATGGCAATAACATACAGAAAAAGGTTGATACACCCTTATAGTTTCCAGTACTTGCAAACAGTGAAGCTACATCAAACTCAACTACATAATCTCGTCTTCATTCAACACGACATTTTCCAGAAAACGTACACTAAAATACTGTACCTGATCTATTTTTCAAAATAAAACACACAAAAAACTATTCACCTGCTTAAATTTCTCAAAATATTCCATCAGGGTTCCATAAAATTCCTATTAAATTGTTTGTTAAATGGCATAATATAGTAACTAACAAAAAGTTTTATAACGTTTCCGCAAAATAATGTAGTAAATAACAGATACAACAAAACTTACACGCATAATTCCGACGTATCTCGTAGTATGTATAACTTACGATAAAAGACCATTTATGACCACCAGCGTAAAGTGAAGTTAGTAATACATACCACAATTTTTAGATTCTTTTCTCCGACATATACTGTGGTAAGTGCAATTCCGGCAAAAATATGAAATATATCAAAAAAGTAATTATATCATTATAAAGACAGTATCTTTATTAATGTTAATGCCAATTTTCAAAGCAATCCGTTGAACTATGTGACCACCATACACATTTAAAACTTTAAAGTGCTCTCCTGTAAACTTGCCATTTTCGACTTACGACAACTTACGTAGGGGCCGTCGATATGGTTATATCATGAACGTCTAACGCTGGCTCAAAAATGCCCCCAAAACCAATATTCCGTCGCTGCCCAAAAACAATTGTTCAATTGTGCCAAGATGGGCAGGACATATCGCTTTTCTTAACGCCGCGCAAACGTTTATAGAATATAGCCAATCAAAACTTTGATGGGCCAATCACAACTATTTTTAAATGGCGGTTTAAATTTTTATAGGTTGATATTGAAATTCATTACCGTGATGTCCGTGATGCATGGAAGAGGGGGTGACAGTTGTCAACTAAAATTCAGGCTCGTTTTTGATAGGCAATTTAATATAACGTGCGGCTTCCATGTTTTATTTGTTCGTAGAATACAAGGTTCTATGTTGTACTTGTCAAGTTGAAATGTGAACATTGTCACATTGAGACTGGGATTGGTTCGCCGAACACTTAATGGGCTTGTCCATTAATCACGTCATACGATTTTGGCCTATTTTAGACCCCCCCATCCCCCATGGTGATATTTGGTGATAGGAACACCAAAAGCCAATATGACGTGTAATTTATTAGTTTTATTACCAACTTAAGTAGTCCTTTTAATAACGGGTCCATATTGGCACTTATACAATTTTTTCTTCGAATATTTTTACTAATACCGTTTTTTACTCATAATCATCATTACTCCGAAAATTTTTTCTCATACTTTTTTTCTTACTAAAAATTATACTTCTACCTATAATGTTCATAACGATTTTTATTTCGAAATTTTATCCTCCTAAAGTCGTCAAGTAGATTAATCTATACTCATAAAGTTATTTGAAATAAATTGTTTATTTATAAACATTTTCCCATTAGGTTCACTCTGTTGTGGTATAATTCTTTTATGAATAACAAACTATGTAGTCATAATGGGCTTTGTGCAGAAAACTGTTGTGACATACTCAACTTTAGCATATTTCTTTGTGGCAGATTTCGAGTTGTTCGAATATTATTCGAGCATAATTTCGATGCTCCTATTTATGATGAGGCATAATCTGGATGTGCATAAAAAGTATCGGCATAGTTTGTTTTAGCATAACAGAGAAGGAATAATTACAACCTCTCAATTTAATCGAGGTAGTAGTAATATTCTATACGTTACTTACTGTGTTACTGAGCTGAGTACTTTCTAGGTTGCTAAAAAAAAATAACCTCAAAGACTAAGGCGGGAGCAAAGCTCCCGCCTTAGTCTTCTAACCTAACCTATCCGAGTCGGATCTGCCCCGGAAGGTTTTGTTCGCTCGCTTCGCTCGCTCACTGCAGAAATTTTCACCCTCACAGCAAATTCTGCCTGACGAAAAAGGCAAGTTTCGAACATGTGGCTACATGCCCAAAAAAAAAATGCAAATCTAATTTCTGTCTTATACCACTCGGCGTAATCTCGGACAAAATAATATTCGAAATATTGTTATTTAAGCCAAGTGATGTTTCTGTCTCATTAAGTTGATGCCAAAATAGATTATACCAAGTCTGTTATGTCCTAAGCGTTTCGGACAAAAAAAGTTTAGAGGGAACCCGTTTAGTACAGTACCTACTCTGCCACAACCTGATTTGTGCAGGTAGCTAGTTTACAGTAATAGTACGATTTATATTTAATTAAACAAAAATCATTCATACATAAAACCAGTACAGATAAATACAAATACCTATAACATTAGAATATATAGCATAAAATAAGTATAGTGAAAAATTATATAAACATAAAAGTTAGTACTAAAAATATGTATGAAAAACAATATTATGAACATAAATAATTCTATGTGATGATGATTATGAACAAAGATTATTCTAAATACCGATCATTATGAAGTTAAATTGTATAAGAAAAATTTTCGGAGTTCCAATAATCTAAGTTGCAATTTTATAAATACTTTGGCGCACCCTTTAATAACACTTGAATTTACGTACTTTATTAAGCACACGTGATGGGGAAAAAACTTTTTTGTCAACTACGAGGTATATGTTCGCGAAGTTTTAAAACTTAGTTCAGGGTTTGACCTCTGGTAACATTTAAAAAGTGTTTAAAATAAATGCTGTTCAGCAAAGAGTAAAAAAAAATTACACGTGATTTGTCCGATGACCCCCCCTCCCCTATGATGATAATTGGTGATTTTTTCTTGAATAATCGAAATGAACCAAGTGTGGTACAGTTGCTGCCATCAGATATATTGAAGTGGCCAAGGTGCTAAAGATCATACCGTTCCGATAAGGGTGAGTTTTTATTCACCGGCCTTTTAAAGGGTTAATTCCGAGTCATATTGATGAACTTTTACTATGGGACTAATGGGACCGACATCCGATACGGGAAAAAATCTGGTACATTACCAGTCGCCATCAACGTCGTAGCATCCGAAGCGCTCAAAAATATCTGAACACGTATCGTTATGACAAAAAAATATTTGAACACGATTTTTTTGGATGCACGATATATCAATTTTTTTTTAATGTTGGCACAACAAAGTGGCTCCACTCCACCCCACCTGATCGTAAGTGAAAAGTAGAGCCCAAATCGCGGCGGCAACGAACAGGAGACAATCAGTAACCTGTTAGTTGCCACCGCCTTGCTGGCCCGCTAGATGCTTCTGCTTCTAATGGCGACTGTACATTTTATTTTTACTTTTGTACCATGTTTAAGTAATCATAGTATGTAGTTGTATTCAATCCGTCTCCCGTCTGTCTACTGCTAGTGCTACGCCGTAGATAATCATCATGTGACGTAGAACTGTTATTTATTTGACGTCATAATCACATCGAATTGACGTGGCAATTGCAGAGGTTATTGAACTGTGGATGACACATAACTCGATGAAAATAGTACATTACGATACAAGTGCGAAAAAAAATAAGTTTGAAACGAGTGGCGATAAATTAAAGCACGACCGAAGGGAGTGTTTTAAATCAACACGAGTTACGAATTTCTTTATCCCACGTGTATTGTAAAACGTTTTTCGATACCGGTGATCTTCCGTAGTTTCGACCTGGCAAGAAATGACTCACTTCTCGCATTAGTCACACGAAAAGAGTTTTCTACTTTTAAAAATTAAAACATCTTTACTTTAATTGTTTAGAAAATTCACGTACCTATATGCTCTGTTATTTACGATGACTGGTACTTGATGAAATGATGATTCGGTAATTTTGGTATGTATTTAACTGGCCATGTTTGTTGATATTTTTGATTTTTTCGAGCAAATCTTGCATGTTACAATAATTTGCTAAAGGGGGAGGAGGGAGAACGATTTGAGTACAAATGCGGGACTTAAGTCCATGGCATCTTATGCCTTATGGCATTAATGCCAAAACTATGCAAGTCATAGGTCCTAAGGTGCAATGCAGTGACATCCGTAGATTCCAGAATCCATAGATTAAAAAAGTGGCTTATTGATAAAACATTTTACATTGTGATCGAATTTTTTGATTATGTAAAGACAATAATAATATTTTTTCCTTCCATTGACATTCAACACGTTAATTTAAGTTTACATCGTTGTTTTACTTTTGTCTCTCATTATCATAATGATTTTCATTATATATTCCAACGATTGCAAATCCTTATGTATTGACATTGTACCTCTTTGTTTTATTGCATTCATACCAACAGTAACCATTAATGATTAACTATTATTTTTCTTCTTTCAAATTGACATGTAATAAGATTGTAATTATTGCGAATAAATGAGTATGAGTATGTTTAAGGCATTGGGTCAACCACTGAGCTAACCAGATAGATGAAGTTGGTGCACGGCCATGAATCAAAAGTTAACGATACCTACATATTACAATTTTTGCCCATCACAGTCAAAACCGAACGTAAACAAAGCTTTGATCTCATTCCATTGTAATCCAGGAGTTAAATCCATACAAGTTGTTTATAAAGCTCATTAATATATTCCGATCAGTATTTAGCACAATTACAGCACCTTTACTATGTTGTTGTTAGTATTCTGGCCATTTTTTTCGCAACTCGACGTCAAGCGTGCCTATGTTGCGTGGTCCCAACGCTGGTCCAATATTTGTTGGGGACTTCACATACACCCTTGAATTTCTTCTCAGATGTATGCAGGTACGAGTATACTATTAGATGGAATTCTGAGTGCACATTATTGTGAAAAGAGGAGTAATTCGTGCGCTACAATTTCGATGCAAGTTTGAGAAAAGTTTGAGTGCGTAGATTCTAGCTTCTGAAACGACTAAGTGGTACGAGTAAGGGTATAACTGTTTACAAAACTTCGTTGAAACGTTATGGCATGCAACCAAAATATCGAGCTACCAATTCGGATAATGTTCCGAGTAAATTACTTTGCTTTGTGCCAAGTCGTCTAAAAGCTATAATCATTTTATGGTGTGTACCGGTATGCTTTTTAAGGTTCCGTAGTAAACTAGGAACCCTTACAATTCCGCCATGTTTCTGTCTGTCTGGCCGCAGCATAGCTCAGTGACCTAGTAGTACTACTACATTTGTAATTTCATATAGCTATACATATTAATTTTTTTTTTTTTTTTTTTTTTTTTGCTTTGTTATGTTGGAGGTTCCGTAAATGAAATACCAGTAAACTGTTCCGAGTTATATTGTGCACTGAAGCAGACTGAAGTAATTTTGATTTGACAGTTTCGCTTGACAGTGACGTGTTCGAATTTTCTAGAGCCATAATCAACGGATCATAATCGCTTGTCAAACCGCTGAGCAAAATTACGGCTACGAAGTCGTCTTCCAAAGCCGCTCCGATGTCGCTCAGTTGTTGCGATGAATCCAAGACCTTGTTCACGTATGCCTCCATACTCACACATTCGCTTAATTTTGTAGCGAATAATGTACGAAGCAATCCGAGTCGTCTACATAAGCCTCTGTCCTCGTACGCCTTCTGCAGGTTGTCCCATGCCTCGCGAGCAGTCTTGGCGTTTCGAATCAGTGGAAACACACAAGGCTGTACGTTTAAGGCGATTTTCGCGAGCGCCTTCTCCTGCTTCTTTTCGTCGATTTCATTATTTTCACGCTTTCCCACACAATCCCAAAGATCGTCGTGAATAAGCACCATCCGCATGACGAATTTCCATGAATTATAATTTTGAATTCCGGATAATTTTTCGATCGAAACATTCTGACTGGCAGATGCCATCTTTTGTTTTCATGCGAATAAATTTTGAAAATATTTGTATCGAAATCACACGCGCACTTTTTTGGAATCTGGTGATTACCGCAGCTCTGCTTTTTGCGTCGTAAGCATCGTTGAACTGGCTGAGTGAGCTGACAGCATGTGCAATATCCGGCCGCGTACACACTGCTATGTACATGAGACAGCCTATCAGGCCTCTGTAGTCGTAAGTACAGTCCTTCTTAGTTGACTTCACGAGCTTCAGTCCTGTTTCCATAGGTGTTCGCGCAGATTTGCAGTCCGACATTTGAAATCGTTCTAGCACATTCTTAATGTAACTCGACTGGTCTAGAGTTATTTCGTTATTCTGTCTACAAAGCCTCATTCCGAGAATGTGATGTGCTGGCCCTAAATCTTTTATTTCGAAGGCCTTCTTCAGTTCCTCTTTGATTTTCGCCGTATCTTGGCAATCAGCTGAAGAAAATAGTATTATGTCATCAACGTAGAGCGCAATTATAATCATAGATTTTCCACTCGACTTGACATAAACACAAGGTTCAGAAGATAATCGCTTGAATTTCATTTTATTTGTTAAAACGCCATTTATCTTATCATACCAAGACTTCGAAGCTTGCTTCAGTCCGTATATGGCCTTATTTAACTTGTAAACTTTATCTTCTTGGCCTTTTATTTTATAGCCTTCTGGCTGTTCCATAAAAACGGTTTCTTTTAAATCTCCATTCAAAAATGCCGTTTTCACATCCAGATGTTCGATATTCATATTATGTTCCGCAGCTAAAGCGAGCAAGGTACGTATAGTAGAATATCGTACTACGGGAGAGAACGTTTCTTCGTAATCTATACCGTATTTCTGCGTGTAACCTTTTGCAACAAGGCGCGCTTTGTACCTTAAAATTTCCCCATTCAGCCCAAGTTTCCTCTTAAAGATCCACTTGCACTTAACTGGCCGTTGCTTCGAATCGCGATTAGTCAGAGTCCAACATTTGTTATCGATGAAGGATTTATACTCTTCCGCCATCGCAGCTTTCCACTCCTTAGCTTCCGGGCCATTCAGTGCCTCACGAACTGTCTGAGGGTCCCCGCTGTCACTGCACGCAGTGCGCGCTACGCTCGCAGACTCAAACTCGCTGGATTCCTCTGTAGAGTTCTCGCAGTCTTCCAGTGTCGAATCTCCTGGAATGTACGTTTCATCCGCTGAGTCATCTGGGGTCTCAGTACTGCTCTCAGAATCATCTACCGTAATGACAGTATTATCTTGACAGTCTTCTGTAGATGTTTCTGCGGGCTCTGTGGGTAACATCGGTTGCACTTGAGCATCATCATTGACAGTTTTATCGTTGCTAGCCAGATCAACGAGATTGTAACGTGAACTGTCACATTCATCAGATGATATGTCATTCCAAAAAGCATGTTCTAGAAAAATTACGTTTCTTGCTTTTATGACATTTTTCGGGTTGGTCGGATCAATCAATCTGTAACCTTTTGTTTCGTCACAGTATCCAACAAAAATATGTTTTTTACTCTTGGGATCCAATTTATCCCGTTTGTGCTGAAAAGCATAAGCTTGACAACCAAAAATGCGCAGGTGACTAAGGTTTTCCTTTTTACCTGTCCATTTCTCTTCTGGTGTACTGCCCATCACAGCCTTAGTTGGAGAACGATTCTTTAGGTAGACTGCGGTGTTAACGGCTTCTGCCCAGAATTCCTTCTTCAGACCTGCTTCCTGAAGCATGCACCTGGCTTTGTCCATGATGGTTCTGTTCGCCCGCTCCGCGACACCGTTCTGCGCTGAAGACCTTGGTACTGTGGTCTGATGTCGTATTCCATGCTTCTTCAGGAATTTCTGAAAATTAGAATTGACATATTCACCACCATTGTCACTTCGCAAAACTTTTATTTTCTTATTGGTTTGGTTTTCTACAAGAGTTTTAAATTCTTTGAAAATCTCGAAAACCTCATCCTTCCTCTTAAGGAAATAAACGAAAGTTTTTCGTGACAGGTCATCGATGAACGTCAGGAAATATCTTTTCCCACCCATGGACGGACACGGAAGTGGTCCCGCAATATCGCTGTGAATCAACCCAAGTATGTCATTTGCCCTGGATACAGATTTCTTTGGAAATGGTAACCTAGTCTGTTTACCTACAACACAGGAAACACAAGACTGAAAGTTATTGTTATCATAAGAAATCCCAGTAGCCATACCTTTTCGCAATAACTCCATGCTTCGGGTGTTCAGATGCGCCAGACGTCGATGCCAAACTTGTTGCGTTAACTGCTTCGCTGGTGCTTGGGCCTGCGCTTGCTTGACGTGTTCAACAGGACGACTGTCATCCTTCAGTTGACACTCTGACGCCGCCTCGCTGTCACCTGTATCTACAGACAAAGACGAACACATAGCCTGCGAGGATGGTTCGCTACACAAAACAGACACGGTTTCAATGGCATCAAGTTGATAAACACCATCTCTCTCGGTTGCAGTAGCTAAAACCTCCCCATTTTCGGTGATTGTACACACACCAGAACAAAACACAACTTTGTAACCCTTATTGACCATGGCACTTACAGATAACAAATTTGTAGACAATTTAGGAACTAAGTACACATTACTTATCATTCTTACGCTATTGTCCTTGAACACAACCTGCGCCGTACCTCGTCCAGCCGTCATTAGAGCTTCGCCATTGGCAATGTACACTTTCTTCGGTTTCTCGTTCGAAAAATCCGATAAAAATGTGCGGTCATTGCATAAATGACAGGATGAGCCGCTGTCTACGTACCAAACGTCGCGCTTGATACCTGCGGTCAACGCCGTGAGAAGCGCCGAGCCTTTACGGCCACTCTTCTTGCCGTCAGACTTTTCAGGACAATCCTTCATAAAATGTCCAGTCTTCTTGCATTTGAAGCACTTATTTGGTTTTCGTGTCTTTCGAGCAACTAAAGCAGTCGTATCTTCGGTTTTCTCATCACGACGTGCATTTTCTTGAAGCAATTTTGATTTGACAGTTTCGCTTGACAGTGACGTGTTCGAATTTTCTAGAGCCATAATCAACGGATCATAATCGCTTGTCAAACCGCTGAGCAAAATTACGGCTACGAAGTCGTCTTCCAAAGCCGCTCCGATGTCGCTCAGTTGTTGCGATGAATCCAAGACCTTGTTCACGTATGCCTCCATACTCACACATTCGCTTAATTTTGTAGCGAATAATGTACGAAGCAATCCGAGTCGTCTACATAAGCCTCTGTCCTCGTACGCCTTCTGCAGGTTGTCCCATGCCTCGCGAGCAGTCTTGGCGTTTCGAATCAGTGGAAACACACAAGGCTGTACGTTTAAGGCGATTTTCGCGAGCGCCTTCTCCTGCTTCTTTTCGTCGATTTCATTATTTTCACGCTTTCCCACACAATCCCAAAGATCGTCGTGAATAAGCACCATCCGCATGACGAATTTCCATGAATTATAATTTTGAATTCCGGATAATTTTTCGATCGAAACATTCTGACTGGCAGATGCCATCTTTTGTTTTCATGCGAATAAATTTTGAAAATATTTGTATTGAAATCACACGCGCACTTTTTTGGAATCTGGTGATTACCGCAGCTCTGCTACCATGTTGGAGGTTCCGTAAATGAAATACCAGTAAACTGTTCCGAGTTATATTGTGCACTGAAGCAGACTGAAGTAATAAACTAACGTGACAGAGCGACTAGGTAAACAAACATTGACATTAGTTTCATTATTCTAACCAGCTAGTTTATATCGGTCACATATAAGAACTCTATGTTCCAACGAATTACGCCGACATAATAAAATATAGAATAAAACCGGTACTTGTCCGGTTTTTTACATTAATATACGAGTAATGTATATGCTTATAGTTCTTATTCCAACTATATAGGTGCGGTTAAACTAAAAGAGCATTCGCTGTTCTAACCTCCCACTCTACGAAATTCGATCGGTACACAAAACGTGATTGGTTGATTTCGTAGAACGGGCGATAGAACAGCGAATGCTCTTTTGGTTTAAACGCACCTTATGACTTTAACTATTACTTTGATATTTAACATTACGCTTTCCAAACAAATACTTCCCCAAAGTGTTTCTTCTCGAATTATATTTATTATCTTATGTATTCGTTTAATATCATGCGAGTAATGAGTTTTTGTCAGAAATGGGAATACGTGTAAATTTATAGAAAATAACTGCTTTAAAATGCAAGCGGTTGGCCATAATCTCTTATCTACTTCTGAGCTCCGTAGATACAATAATACATACATTACATATACGTAATATCGCGATATCATATCAGCCAACTGGGTAGCGTCTAAATAGAATAGGCTATGACTAACTTATCCCAGTTGAGTCACGATTCAATTTGGGCCTTGTAAGAGTTCTGAAGAATCGTTGATAGCTATGTATCATTCCTTTTTAGCTTGTATTCGATGGAGACTTCCTGTGTCGCGTGTCGCCATTTGTTATTTAGTATGATATCACTAATATAAAATACATACGAGATAAACGTTATTAAAACTATGAACTAACAATTTTCGTGGGTATCGTATAAGAATCTAAGCGACTTGTCACATATCTGCCCATAACCCATAACATATAATCTGATCATTTAGTGGAATGGCAGATGTGTGGTACCTATTTGGTCGTGGATGCAGTATAAATAGTATAATATACAATTTACCCAAAATAGCACGCTGTAACGACAAACAAATGCAACATACTCATAGTTACAAGTTTTCTTTAAACTAATATCAGATTGCTAAGGAGGAAGAAAACTTAAGTGCATTTCAGGATAGGTTGAAGTCCTTATTGCTGAAGAAGTGTTCCTAAAACGTTGATGAGTTTTTCCATGAAAGTAAAGATCAATGGTTAGGTATAGGTTAGGTAATTTGCTTGTGTATTATTTGTTTTGACATGGTGTGAATTCGTGTGTCAAATGTATTATACATATTTCTTTAACATATTAAAATAGTATTGTAAATTATATTAATTAATTAGTCAATTATATGATTCATAATTGTAATATATAAAAAAGTATGTAGGTATGTAATGTTCAGAAACAATGTACATTGTTAATTGAATAAATAACTATGAATTATGCTATAATGTAAAAGCCTCTTCTCTCTTCCGCTAATTGACCCTATCGAGTACCAGGTCCCTAAATTCTTAGGTACAAGGACTAACAGAATATTATTCATGATAGAAAGTGTAACAAGCTAGACGTTTGCCTGTTTGCTTCTCGCATTTCCTTTTAGATCAATCATTGCGGTTAGGGTATAAGGTTAGCCTAGCTACCAGTATTATGATGCGGTATTCTGTCACTCGTAAACGGAGAAACGGAGGCCCAGCAATAACCGCTTAATATTTAGTTTCTAAATGAAAATGTGGTATTAAGGGTGGGCAAAAAATAAGTGTATTCCCAACAAGTTTTAATCAAAAGTGCTTAAAAAGTAGCCTCCTTGACTCCTTATTGATTAAGGTCTCCTAACCTAGCAATCCGATAAGGATTGTTTGTCCCTATCGGTATCACTACATAGTATAAAATAAAGTCACTTTTTCTGTCCCTATGTCTTTTTGTACGCTTAAATCTTTAAAACTACGCAACGGATTTTGATGAGATTTTTTTTATAGGTAGAGTAATTAAAGAGGATGGTTTTTATGTTGGTTTAGTACCCGTGCGAAGCCGGGGCGGGTCGCTAGTTATCAATATGTCTATAAGACCAAAAGGGACATCTTGCTAAGTTAAGAGTCGTATGAAAAAGGGAGTAAACCCGTAGCACCAACGCAGTTATAAATAGGACACTTTTAAACTATTCACGGTCATTTGATAGAATAGGCGCCATGTCCCAAATGCGTAGGATAGACTTAGACTCGACTAAGACTATTTAGCAATTGAGACCATCAAAAATGTAATTGTGCAAACGGGACTAACGGGAGCAAAGTTCAATATTAACTATGAGTCATTGTCAGATTCAGGTTGTATTTTTGGTGGATTCTAAATATAAGGAATTTATGTACGCATTAAGGTATAAAACGATTAACGATACAACTAGATTACCCAGTCTACAATCCTATGTAATAAAATCTGAATCGTAAGTGATTTATACAGTTAGTCAATAGAAAACAAAAAATGTAAACGAACCTAAGAACTTGTATAATTTTATAATGACGCACTTTTAGAACAGAGTCTAGGTTTCATCACCAACTTAAAACCTTATTACCTTGAGTTCACAATTTCACATACATGTTTAGTTAAAATGAGAATATCTGTGAACGTGTGTCACGATGTGTCAAAGACGTCAAATGCTATGGAAAGTCAGCCATATTTGTTTACATTATTTTTCTTTTCTAGTGACAAATGGTATCCACAAGCTGTTTTAATCATCGAGTAGACAACTTCGGTCTACCGACTGATAATAACCCAAGCATGAATGCTAAATGGGTCTATAATATATGGTATATGGTCAATAGATCAACAGATAACTCATCAAGATCCAGAATGGGTTAGAAATAAAAGATTTCCTGTTTTGCTCTAAAAACTGTTATTTGTAATATCCCAATAAAGTGTTGGAACATAGAGTTCTTATATGTGACCGATATAAACTAGCTGGTTAGAATAATGAAACTAATGTCAATGTTTGTTTACCTAGTCGCTCTGTCACGTTAGTTTATTACTTCAGTCTGCTTCAGTGCACAATATAACTCGGAACAGTTTACTGGTATTTCATTTACGGAACCTCCAACATGGTAGCATCGCTGCGGTAATTACCAGATTCCAGAAAAAAGTGCGCGTGTGATTTCGATACAAATATTTTCAAAATTTATTCGCATGAAAACAAAAGATGGCATCTGCCAGTCAGAATGTTTCGATCGAAAAATTATCCGGAATTCAAAATTATAATTCATGGAAATTCGTCATGCGGATGGTGCTTATTCACGACGATCTTTGGGATTGTGTGGGAAAGCGTGAAAATAATGAAATCGACGAAAAGAAGCAGGAGAAGGCGCTCGCGAAAATCGCCTTAAACGTACAGCCTTGTGTGTTTCCACTGATTCGAAACGCCAAGACTGCTCGCGAGGCATGGGACAACCTGCAGAAGGCGTACGAGGACAGAGGCTTGTGTAGACGACTCGGATTGCTTCGTACATTATTCGCTACAAAATTAAGCGAATGTGTGAGTATGGAGGCATACGTGAACAAAGTGTTGGATTCATCGCAACAACTGAGCGACATCGGAGCGGCTTTGGAAGACGACTTCGTAGCCGTAATTTTGCTCAGCGGTTTGACAAGCGATTATGATCCGTTGATTATGGCTCTAGAAAATTCGAACACGTCACTGTCAAGCGAAACTGTCAAATCAAAATTGCTTCAAGAAAATGCACGTCGTGATGAGAAAACCGAAGATACGACTGCTTTAGTTGCTCGAAAGACACGAAAACCAAATAAGTGCTTCAAATGCAAGAAGACTGGACATTTTATGAAGGATTGTCCTGAAAAGTCTGACGGCAAGAAGAGTGGCCGTAAAGGCTCGGCGCTTCTCACGGCGTTGACCGCAGGTATCAAGCGCGACGTTTGGTACGTAGACAGCGGCTCATCCTGTCATTTATGCAATGACCGCACATTTTTATCGGATTTTTCGAACGAGAAACCGAAGAAAGTGTACATTGCCAATGGTGAAGCTCTAATGACGGCTGGACGAGGTACGGCGCAGGTTGTGTTCAAGGACAATAGCGTAAGAATGATAAGTAATGTGTACTTAGTTCCTAAATTGTCTACTAATTTGTTATCTGTAAGTGCCATGGTCAATAAGGGTTACAAAGTTGTGTTTTGTTCTGGTGTGTGTACAATCACCGAAAATGGGGGGGTTTTAGCTACTGCAACCGAGAGAGATGGTGTTTATCAACTTGATGCCATTGAAACCGTGTCTGTTTTGTGTAGCGAACCATCCTCGCAGGCTATGTGTTCGTCTTTGTCTGTAGATACAGGTGACAGCGAGGCGGCGTCAGAGTGTCAACTGAAGGATGACAGTCGTCCTGTTGAACACGTCAAGCAAGCGCAGGCCCAAGCACCAGCGAAGCAGTTAACGCAACAAGTTTGGCATCGACGTCTGGCGCATCTGAACACCCGAAGCATGGAGTTATTGCGAAAAGGTATGGCTACTGGGATTTCTTATGATAACAATAACTTTCAGTCTTGTGTTTCCTGTGTTGTAGGTAAACAGACTAGGTTACCATTTCCAAAGAAATCTGTATCCAGGGCAAATGACATACTTGGGTTGATTCACAGCGATATTGCGGGACCACTTCCGTGTCCGTCCATGGGTGGGAAAAGATATTTCCTGACGTTCATCGATGATCTGTCACGAAAAACTTTCGTTTATTTCCTTAAGAGGAAGGATGAGGTTTTCGAGATGTTCAAAGAATTTAAAACTCTCGTAGAAAACCAAACCAATAAGAAAATAAAAGTTTTGCGAAGTGACAATGGTGGTGAATATGTCAATTCTAATTTTCAGAAATTCCTGAAGAAGCATGGAATACGACATCAGACCACAGTACCAAGGTCTTCAGCGCAGAACGGTGTCGCGGAGCGCGCGAACAGAACCATCATGGACAAAGCCAGGTGCATGCTTCAGGAAGCAGGTCTGAAGAAGGAATTCTGGGCAGAAGCTGTTAACACCGCAGTCTACCTGAAGAATCGTTCTCCAACTAAGGCTGTGATGGGCAGTACACCAGAAGAGAAATGGACAGGTAAAAAGGAAAACCTTAGTCACCTACGTATTTTTGGTTGTCAAGCTTATGCTCTTCAGCACAAACGGGATAAATTGGATCCTAAGAGTAAAAAACATATTTTTGTTGGATACTGTGACGAAACAAAAGGTTACAGATTGATTGATCCGACCAACCCGAAAAATGTCATAAAAGCAAGAAACGTAATTTTTCTAGAACATGCTTTTTGGAATGACATATCATCTGATGAATGTGACAGTTCACGTTACAATCTCGTTGATTTGGCTAGCAACGATAAAACTGTCAATGATGATGCTCAAGTGCAACCGATGTTACCCACAGAGCCCGCAGAAACATCTACAGAAAACTGTCAAGATAACACTGTCATTACGGTAGATGATTCTGAGAGCAGTACTGAGACCCCAGATGACTCAGCGGATGAAACGTACATTCCAGGAGATTCGACACTGGAAGACTGCGAGAACTCTACAGAGGAATCCAGCGAGTTTGAGTCTGCGAGCGTAGCGCGCACTGCGTGCAGTGACAGCGGGGACCCTCAGACAGTTCGTGAGGCACTGAATGGCCCGGAAGCTAAGGAGTGGAAAGCTGCGATGGCGGAAGAGTATAAATCCTTCATCGATAACAAATGTTGGACTCTGACTAATCGCGATTCGAAGCAACGGCCAGTTAAGTGCAAGTGGATCTTTAAAAGGAAACTTGGCCTGAATGGGGAAATTTTAAGGTACAAAGCGCGCCTTGTTGCAAAAGGTTACACGCAGAAATACGGTATAGATTACGAAGAAACGTTCTCTCCCGTAGTACGATATTCTACTATACGTACGTTGCTCGCTTTAGCTGCGGAACATAATATGAATATCGAACATCTAGATGTAAAAACGGCATTTTTGAATGGAGATTTAAAAGAAACCGTTTTTATGGAACAGCCAGAAGGCTATAAAATAAAAGGCCAAGAAGATAAAGTTTACAAGTTAAATAAGGCCATATACGGACTGAAGCAAGCTTCGAAGTCTTGGTATGATAAGATAAATGGCGTTTTAACAAATAAAATGAAATTCAAGCGATTATCTTCTGAACCTTGTGTTTATGTCAAGTCGAGTGGAAAATCTATGATTATAATTGCGCTCTACGTTGATGACATAATACTATTTTCTTCAGCTGATTGCCAAGATACGGCGAAAATCAAAGAGGAACTGAAGAAGGCCTTCGAAATAAAAGATTTAGGGCCAGCACATCACATTCTCGGAATGAGGCTTTGTAGACAGAATAACGAAATAACTCTAGACCAGTCGAGTTACATTAAGAATGTGCTAGAACGATTTCAAATGTCGGACTGCAAATCTGCGCGAACACCTATGGAAACAGGACTGAAGCTCGTGAAGTCAACTAAGAAGGACTGTACTTACGACTACAGAGGCCTGATAGGCTGTCTCATGTACATAGCAGTGTGTACGCGGCCGGATATTGCACATGCTGTCAGCTCACTCAGCCAGTTCAACGATGCTTACGACGAGACTCACTGGAAGGCGGCAAAGCGCGTTCTTCGCTATCTTAAAGGTACGCTTAATTATTCTTTAACTTTTCAGAAGTCAGGTTTGAATATTCTTGCGTATGCGGACGCAGATTATGCGTCGAATGAGGTCGACCGTCGATCTTATACCGGTTTCGTTTTTAAAATTGGCAATTCTACCGTCTCTTGGGAGAGTAGAAAGCAGAAAACAGTGGCTCTTTCTAGCTGCGAAGCGGAGTATATGTGTCTGTCAGATGCTTGTAAAGAGGCTCTTTTTCTGCGAAAGTTTCTGTTCGAAATTTACGGGGTACAGTACAAGATAACTTTGCACAATGACAATCAGTCAGCACTGAAGTTGTGCACTAATTCTATGTACCACGCCAGAACAAAACACATCGATGTCAGACATCATTTCATCAGGGAAATCGTTGAAGAAGGTACGGTTACCTTAAAGTATCTTTCCACTGACCAAATGATCGCTGACGTGTTAACGAAACCTTTGACTAAAGAAAAACACGATAAGTTCGTTTCTCATTTATTTATTGCACTAAATAAGTGAGGTCTTGGATTTTAAGTAATGTACTTGCAGAAGTATAGATTATTTTGGATCCGTGTCATATATGTTTTGAATGTTTTCTTTACTATTTATATGTGACGGATACTTTGATAATTTTATACTTTTGCTAATGTTTTTGCTGTAGATAGTTTTTATTCCTTAGGGCAGCAGATGTGTCATTGCTTTATATATATCCTTATTGTGTTTATTGTTGTGTGGCTATATAAATATTTGTAGTTTATATTGGATCAAGGGCCAGTGTTGGAACATAGAGTTCTTATATGTGACCGATATAAACTAGCTGGTTAGAATAATGAAACTAATGTCAATGTTTGTTTACCTAGTCGCTCTGTCACGTTAGTTTATTACTTCAGTCTGCTTCAGTGCACAATATAACTCGGAACAGTTTACTGGTATTTCATTTACGGAACCTCCAACATAAAGGATACTCCATACTTACAATTAAAATGAATTTTCCTCTTCCGTGTATACGCAGGCATAATTACGACATAAGTGGACAATTCTTCCCAAGTTAAAATTGTTTATAAATATAATACATATGTTTACCTACTTAAAGGAATGTAAATAAACAAAGTCGCATGATTCGGACGTGCAGCCGATGATATAAAAAATTTACCTATCTATGAAAGACCTACTTGAAAAAACAATCGTTTGACTTTGTAGTACGTACAGTCAAGGAAATTGAATTATACTCTGTCCAACCAGCTTGCCAGTGGAAAAAGGCGGGAAATTTTAAAAATGTTGGCTGGAAGAGTTAAAATTGACATTTGCGGCCTTTTCGGCTAGTATATTTTCCTTGCTTTATCATAGTGACAAAGTCAAAAATGGTGCTTGAAATACTTGAATCAATTGTCTTTCACTGTACCTACCTATCTATATTATACATAATAACATATAAATTTAAGAAGGCTTGCCACAGTTTACCA
The DNA here is from genome assembly GCA_025490895.1 of Thaumatotibia leucotreta. Classification (NCBI taxonomy): domain Eukaryota; kingdom Metazoa; phylum Arthropoda; class Insecta; order Lepidoptera; family Tortricidae; genus Thaumatotibia; species Thaumatotibia leucotreta. The sequence goes on from JALPQI010004751.1 coordinate 30,125, forward strand.
GTGTTACCTTACCACCAATCATATCATACATTGCAAGAGAAAAAATATTGGATAAGTTACAAAAATTGTACTAATTTTATTACGAGTCCAAAACCGCGACCATCTTATCTCTCTAAGAGCAATAAACCTTCCGGCTCCAGGATTAGACCAGTGGCCTATTTCACCATAATTACAATTGTGACAATTGTAAAATATCACTGTTACTGACGTCACAGGCCTCCGTAGGCTACGGCTACCGCTTACTGTCGGACCATGTGCTTGTTTGCCACCAACATAAAATTATTACTAATAACGTTATTATATCGTTAATAAACTACTTTTTATTTTCCGAAACCCGAGACAATTGTCGCAAGGTTTAGTACACATTAATTCTTGACATGAGGTTCGGCTTATGTCGGAATTTCGCTACAATTGTCGTGATTTTTGTGATAATTGTAATTTTGCTTCGCTTAAAAGTAGCTATTTACTGCTGATTTATTAAAGTTCCTGCACTAATTTTTATGCTGGTGGCAAACAAACGCACGGCCCTTCCGATGGTAAGCGGTAACTGTAGCCTATAGACGCTCCCTATTGGAGAAACCGTAGATTTACAATTGTAGGACTTGTCAATGTTGTGATATTGGGGCCTGTTCGGAGGCGCCACAATGATGCATTGTCATCCAATTGATGCATCCGCACCTCCCAAGTCCGTTAAAATATAGGTTAAGGCTGCAAAGTCTGACGAATATTGCCAGGCAGCGTGATGGCAGGTGGACTAACATGTTAACAGATTAGTGGACGCTTTCAGATGGGAGAAGCGCAGGGCGTGCCGTCCGCCCGTTGGGTGGCCCATTCGAAAAGGTGGGTGACACAGATGTCATATATACCATAGATCAAGCAAACGTATCTACTTAGCGTGTCAAATGAACTCAGTAAAATCCACTGAGTTGTCCGTCTTTAATCGCAGCTTGCAGCTTTCGGGCGTCAAATTTTGTAAGTTGAAGTGAACAAAAACATTAATAATGCCTCCTTAAGTAATATTAATTGCAACAACACAAAAAAATATGAATACTCAAGGGCCTGAGACATATTTAAAATCATAGGCAAGTAACAACTTCAGTACAAAATCTGACACGCTCGGCCACCATACAAATGAACGAACTTGTTTCTTCTATCCAAATCTAATTCTGTGGTGGGTGACTTTTGGATGAGATTAGCACAGGACCAGCTGGACCAGTGGCGTACAGGAAGAGATGCCAACCTCGAAACAACGACAGAAACAATACCCATAGATCTGAAAACTGTTAACTCTGGTATGCTCTTAATTGGTCTAGTGATATTCAGCCATTAACTATAAATTATATTTAATTGCTCAAGTATCTTAAAACGACGTTTTCTTTGAACTCTTAATGTAGATTACACCTACACAACACATCAGACATAAACATATAATATCAAAAAATACAGTTAATTACCGAGAAATATGACATTTAGTATTATAATTTTCTTACTCTTCTCATCTTTTTGATAGTGTGACGAGTTTCAAAAATCATGAGTATCATGACATGACATAATCGACGTCTTATCTTTTCGTTTAAGTAATTTTAATAATTGTTACATGTAGGTATAGTAGGTACATGTATTCAAAAAAAGGATTGATCAATGAACGGAAATGTATTGTATTTTTAATGTGAAATTTCCCTCTATTCTCTTCTCTACGATCTATGAAGCTCAATGTTGTTTAGGTTCCTTCGACATATAAATATATATTTTATCACATTTGCTGTCTAAGCGCGCCATTGTTTGCATGCATAGCGAGAGTAATACAAAAGTGAAATTCCCTAGGGAGTAATAGAAATGGTCGTACGTCATTTAACAATATTTTGTTTTAAAACTATTTTTTTTGTCAGCAAGTTTGATGAAAAACATTGTATCCATCACGGTCGGTAAGTGGAATACTAACTCGAGTCATTAAAAGCCCTCCGCTTACGGCGTCGGGCTTCTAACACTCTCGTTAGTGATTCCGTACTTACCTCCCTTGATGCACAATATACTATTACACATACACAGATATCCTATAATTATATCAATGCATCTTATGCACGTGTTTACGGTAGACATACTATATGTCTGTCCCTAGTCCCTATCCCTACCACGCACACTACCATAGCCGTAATATGATTTGGAAAGTAACTGTTACGTTAGGTTACATTATTATGTTTGTATCGTTATAACGTTAACGCAACCGTTACTTGCTAACTCACGCACGGCTATCACTTGAAGAAAACGTTAACGTTTGCGTAGTTTATTTCAGCTTTCCCGCTCGTACTTACATATAGGTCCGAAAGGGATAGAAATTAAATTACCTACGCAGTCGATCCAGTTAATTCACGCTATCAGCTCTGGTACACTGACACTGGAAACAATCTCGTTTAACCAAATTGAAAGAAATGAGTCACCAAAGTTAAAGATACGTGTGGTGACTCACCGTACGTGGATGTCCAGGAAAATTCAGTTTAATTATTTTTTATGACTTAATCTGTTACATCGAAGACGTTGGAGTTCATGGTTAATGTTTTATAGGACAGGATTTGTTATTGAAGGTACAGTCACCACACGGGATTGTTGAGCCACTTGCCACTGTTCGCAACTTGGTCGAATAATACAAATCGGGTTCCGAACTCTTATGAGGCTGGTATCACGACTTTGGCCGAACTCTGCTGAGCAATAAGGCGGGCGTTGCTACGGTTAGCCAATGACCGCTCGCATATTCATCAGAAGGTGACATTACCATGGTTACGTAATAACAAAAATGTTTAACCAATGATTGATCGCTATTTTTCCGGAAGCTGACGTTACTACAGTTACGTTATAACATCCGCTTTAGACCTGGAGACGTCAATCTAATTTCCTGATGGTAATTTCGTTCACTTTCCTTTTAACGGCTGTCCCTGACAGGTATTTTTTCGAAGTTAGAATTTCAGTCAGAAACTATCAAGTTTCTATTAAACATTTTTATGGCTACTGACAGATTATAGGATTATAGGTAGATTGTCAAAGGTATTTCCGTGTTGGTAGTTCCGTATTTCTACAAAGGTTACATTACATAAGTTTTTAAGGTGGAATGTCACGGTCAGCTAGGCACTACAACGCCAATAGATGGCGTTATAGTGCCTAGGTGGCGCGAATTCTACGTATTTTTATATTTTATGTATGATAATAGAAATATTTTTAATAAGTAATATGTTTGCCGCAAATAAACTGCTGTTTCTAATGTAGCCAACTAAATTTCAGGTGAGGTTTAATTTACAAAATAAGTTTATTTGAATAAATACGAAACGCTGCCGCGGCTGCGCAGTATGCACACACACATTCAAACCCTTATTCGTTTACGAAACCGATTGCTTATTTCGAAACGTGTATTGAACTTGGATTAGGCTAGTTGGATGACCGTCTGACGCACATTCATTAGGACCAAGGTTCAAATCTCGTAATTTCGATACATTTTTTACTTTACATTACATGACTTTTTATTTTTTTTAATGATACTTTACCTATAATTACAATTTTTTCAGTAATTAATAAATAACCTGTGGCCTATCCCACAAAACTTTACAAGCGTATAATTGTATAAAATTGTATAAATTCCAAAACAAATAATTTTTGTCAATTTTGTAGATTTGTATGCTTGTAAAGTTTTGTGGTATTGGTCCCTGAACTACCAACCTAGGTTTAATTTTGGTGACCTTATATATTTACTCACCAAAAACGTTTTCAGGTGATGTTACGGCATCCAGTTCCGGTATTTTTTGCATGGTCAATCTGAAATAGCCTATATACTACTAAAAAACGGGACTGGATGTCCTAACCTAATAGGTGTCCAATCAGATTGGGACGGAATCTATTCGATGACTTCAGTTTTCATATGTAGATATAATTATATTAGGTATTTGTAGTCATTTGAATTATTAGAGTCCTTCCCATTCTAATCACGCGCGGAATACATGGATAAAGAAAACATCAATTTATAAATTCAGTGTTTTATTTACATCATATCATAATTATTATTTTCATTTATTATTTCTGTTTTACGTTTTTCTGGTTTTATACATGGATATAGGAAGATTGCTTGACGTTGTGTGTGTTGCTCGGAAGTGAGCTTGACGCATTTACACATATTGTGACACCTGCAGTTGGCCCTGGATCTGAAATCAGAATACTCATCGTCAAAATGGTGTATGATGATTACTGGAATAAAAAATACATTTCAGCTTTGTCTAGTTAGGTGGTGGTGAACTTGACTGCGAAGTTAGGGAGGGAACCTGGGTTCAAAACAGGTTCAGTGAGTATCTACAAAATGGTTATATTTTTACGAAATATCATTTGATATTCACAAGTGCTTTACGGTGAAGGAAAACATCGTGAGGAAACCTGCATACACCTGCGAAGAAATTCAAGGCTGTATGTGAAGTCCCCAACAAGTACTGGGCCAGCGTTGGGACCACGCAAAATAGGCACGTTTGATGTCGAGTTGCGGAAAAAAAATGGCCAGGATACAAGACAATACAATACAATAAGTTATATTTTTAAAAGTTCAAGGCCTGGAACTCATCATCCCTCGGGAAACTAACGTTTCCGGTATTTATGTAAAAAAATATTATTCTTATAATATAATATACATATATTACTATTTATCTACATGTCAAGTTTCCTTATTCCAATCCGATGAGCAGTTGTTGCGAAACAATAAACATCGAAACATTTTTGTTATAATAATAGTGGAAATATATAATAAAAAAAACTGTTTGAATACTGGGAGGAAAGATACCCAGCAAGTCAGCCTCTGCAGAACTTACCTTTTAATTTCTCCGTAATATAGTATCATTTCTCCAAGGCTTCCCTTACAAGTTTTTTTCAGGCCCGAGTATCGGTGGTTTTTATAGCCTTTCCGGGACGTTTGTGGCTAAATAATATACAAACTTATAATAAATCTTCATGTAAATCACTGCACGCTATGAGATATTTCAAACAATCGTAGGTAATTTAGCGTCAATTCGGATTTGTAGGTATAAACAAATGGTAAAACGATAAAGTACTGCCGGTGATTTAGAATCAGAGTGACGTTTGAATTTAGTGTTGCCTTGCCAAATGGGTTTTACGTTCAGTTCCACAAGACTATCATTTAGTACGTACATCTATTATAAAAACATTAAATGTAAGAAATCCATCCTGTAGTATAGGTATAAATGTAACTGGTATGTATAAGTATATTTTCTATAATAAAAGGTATTTCGTTCGGCTTTTACGTGGGGATATGGCCTATATGGCAACATTAGCAACGCTTGCGTTTGATATTGTTGAAAAATATAAACTGCACGAAATGCGTTAGGGCAGAGCGGCAACGTAGCATTTTCAGCCAACTGGCAACGTCGCTTTCTAACGCACACACCGAACGTACGATTGGTGTATGACACTGTCGTCGTTGACCCACATATTGACAAATCTTCATTAAAATAAAGTACTAATTTAAGCTATTATTCGACCCTTTATATTACAGAAACATAATTTGCCGCAAACAAACATAAAAATGATTGTCGATTTAAGTGATTTCATTGTAAAACTATGCTCCATTTACCCATATTTGAATAAATACATTAGTATGAAAAACGAACCACCTTAACTAACGTCAACTGAGCTGTAACGAATGGTAATAAAGACAGCAATAGCATTTGTCTCTGTCAATTAAAAAAATATTTTAAAATTGCTCGATAACATGCCTATTTATATAAATATCTTGATCTTGAATGGAAAATATGCCTCGCCTATTAATGTCAGATAAATCATGGCATCCATCCGATTTGAAGCCAATACGAATAAATTACTAAACGGTTTTAGACAAATCTATGAAGAACTGTCGTTATCCAGTTTCCTCTAGGAACAACGACATCTAGCGTTTAATAATGGCCGATGACTAATCCTTAAGTCTCGTAGACGAAGAAATTTTTATTATTTCAACTAGTTTTGACATACTGAAATTTTGACACAACAAAGATTCGTATTTGACTGACATATCATCGGGGAATATCGGTCATGTCGCGATCGTGCCTACTAACGAAAAATACCGAACCCATAATATTACACGACCAAATTGCATCCATTGCCAAGTGGCTCAACATTCCCATGTGGTGACTGTACTATACTACCGAGAAGCCTCACGCGGCAATGTTCTTGCGAAAATCGCCAGGTTCCTCGTTCAGTGACGGGTTCAAGGCGATGGGAGAGCATTTTTTTATTTCTTTGTGCATAATTTAAACATAAAGGAAATCTCTACGCAATATTCACAAAATGCTAGAAAGGTCAATTTTCACCGGGCTCCAAATTCGGGGAAGCGCCAAATCAACCAACATTTTTGATTTCCTTGTGCATAATCACAGGCGTAAATAAAAAGAATGCTAGATTGATACAATTTCTCCGAACGCCAAATTAAGGGAGTTCCAATCCTTATGCTCTCTTCGTGGACAAAGCCCGTCTAACAATGTCAATATTAGGTGTTAATTTTGAAACTTGGGGGCAAATTTTGCGCCTGCCCCGGCGCCGCTTACTCTAACTATGGAGCATGGGAGCATGGTGGTAGAATGTACACGATCCCAAGATACTCCCCACTCCCCATAACGGAAGAGAGGGCAACGTCGCAGAGGAGTTTGGTGGGTATTCTCCTACTTGGCTCTGGGGATCTTGGCTCTCTAAAGGGCTCCTCCAGCCCGGGCTGATGATACGTAAACGCATTCTCCCCTGCGTCAACAAAAAAAAAGGTTCCTCGTTCAGTGTGGACCAGTGGCTTGTGGCAGCCACTGTTCCAACTCGCGATTTACGCAAATTTACACTTCCACCCCTGGAGCATATAGCTCCGACGACTCCTCTATCCACGGTCAATTAAGGCCAGAACTAAAAGTCCTAGGGGTCCCCTTGAGGTTCAACTCCGACCGGCGAAGACACGCCGTAGGCGCAGACTCTGATCGACTCATGGGAGCACTCGGGGTCCGTGGGGTTGTTACTGCCCAACACCACAGTTATTATTATATTTAATTTTAGACAAGCAACTGTTACATATTAATGCCTAAATGAGAGTTCATATTCTTTAAATCTACTTTTGGACTAGTTTGTTTGCAAGACGGTATCTTTCATGAATATTTTTCTAATTTAATATGAAATCTTAATTTTAACATAAATATTATATTGAAGTATACTTTACCGTCTATATAAAGTTACACTTAATGGAAGGCAAGGCAAGGTTCTAGTTTAAGTATTTGCCGATTAATTGTGCCGATTTTTACAACCATCGTATATTTATTTCGTAACTGTAAGCTACGAAATAAATATTTTTCATTTCATTTTTCATCGATAAACAGCAAATTACTCTCCTGCCACTGTCACATGAACAGCTCAGAATAAATGGACTATAATTGCGTGCTTATTATCGGCGTTAATTACATAATTCGATTTCTACGGATTTAATTAGGGGAATTATCTACACTTTGAAATCCTTCATTAAAATTTAATATACTTAGGTATGACATGGTAAAAAATCTTATTACCAATAAAAGAGCCGCATATTCTTGAACCTTAAGACTACAGCTATCAGGGAAAAATATAATATACCATACCTTCAGAAAACTTTACATAGCCAATTTATATACAATAGTGTTACTGTTATAGTAAATAGTGTTACTACTTAAAAACACAACTCAAAAATATTTAATAAAACAGTTTGAGTTGATCATAATTACATATTATTTCTATATGTTCAGGCTAAGAGTATAGTATTCCTAAGACAATATAATTTTAGCAATAGTAACCACTATAGCAACAGTATTTGAAATATTGTGCATACACACAGCAAGTTTGCTGGCTGCTGGCCAATAGTATTGAGGGAGCTAAATTAAAAACAAAACATACATTACAAAAGCATGGACCAAAATACAACATGACTGTGGCATACGCACTATACACAGTGATACTGATAAGCTGCATTATTGGATTTTATTATTTTTTATTATTTATAGCCTTTTATTCGGACTAATGATTACAATATAAGTTTTAGCGTTTCGCAAATATATATTATTATTACTTCTTTTGTTTTATTTATTCATATATCTCTGACTTCTTCCATTTTTGGGTGTCCGTTTGCCAGTTGGCAAAGGCCTCCTCCAATCTTCTTCTTGACTATATTAATAACTTTAACAGTGTATCCGTGAGGTTGTAAGAAGCAAATAATGTCACAAGACATTTCTGGTGGGTTTCAAATTCAATACAAATTATTTTTTGCTATGTCTGAAAAAAGTAGTTACTAGGAATATGCTCATGAAATAAAACTATGAAAACGGATAAACTCGCGTATATTAACTAATTTTAACTTCATTCCGACGTTTCGAACACTTTACAGGGTTCGTGGTCTGCGGATGACTGACAATGGAGGAAATTTGATAGATCTACCTCCATCAAAATAAGAAAGATAAGTACAAAACTACCCACCAAAGAAAAATTACTAAACCACAGACAATAAATTTTAAGGGTGGATGTACATACAAAATTTGCAAATTAAGCTAGTTATTCATTACAAATATTTTCAGAATGAAGACAAGAGACAAAATAAATAATCTACGCCGGTTCTATCCCTACGCCACTGCCTGAGAAGTATTTCCTTCCTTTGTATGATTGTATTGCTAGGAAGGTATCCCAAAATTGGGACCGGCAAGAAACTCAGCGGGACAACTCTTTTCAAAAAACATTTATAGTACATCTTAAGATCATCATGCATTAAACCAAAACATACAATTTTGATTAATAAGGAAATTTTCAGAGAGCCCAAAAGATATGCGATGATCGGCATCTAGCTGCGGAGCTTCGGCATGCTAGGCAGGCACTTCGGGCAAACAACCTGAAGATCCCTCGAGCCGATCAGAAGACTCGTATGAAGATTCCCACTGTTGAGCGCAGGCCAGCCGTTCTGCCTTTTGTTGGAGGGGTTACAGACAGGATCAGCCGCATCTTGAAACGTGCTTCTATTAAAACCTATTTCAAGCCAATGAAGAAGATGTCGCAGTTTCTGAGGCCTGTTAAGTATAGCACCCCCTTACTGAATGCAGGAGTGTATAAGCTGGACTGTGAATGTGGGCTTTCATATGTTGGGCAGACAAAGAGGAATATCACTACTAGGGTGAAGGAACACATAGCCGATGTCAAGCACCGTCGACAACAGTCTGCGGTTTGGGAGCATGTCAGTGATGGACCGAATCATTCTATTAAGTTTGACAAGCCTTTGGTTCTCGTTAAGGAGAAGAGAAACATGCCTAGAATGTTGCGTGAGGCTATTGAGATAATGAAATATCCAAACTTTAATAGAATGGAAAGAAGCTTGTCTCTACCACCAGCTTGGGATCCAGTTGTTCATCTGATAAAGGAACAGTCTAGACATAAACCGTGAGGCTGATGTATTTGGCGGTGGTGACCATTCCCCCCTTTTTAGTACTGGCAACATTTTTTCAAAATTATTTTAAATTTCCTTATTAATCAAAATTGTATGTTTTGGTTTAATGCATGATGATCTTAAGATGTACTATAAATGTTTTTTGAAAAGAGTTGTCCCGCTGAGTTTCTTGCCGGTCCCAATTTTGGGATACCTTCCTAGCAATACAATCATACAAAGGAAGGAAATACTTCTCAGGCAGTGGCGTAGGGATAGAACCGGCAGGGTTTAAAAAATGATAATTCCATTGTGATTGTTTCAAGTGAAATCATAAATTTAAATCATTGCCTTTTACCAATCTTAGCACACACTTGAAATCAGGAATATTGACACTTCCTTGTCATTAAAGTGAAAACCTATTATCTACAAAGTTTTATGATAAAGATAATTGTAATTTTTCAAACTTACTTTGTTAAATATTCTCCGCCAGTACAAATCGGACCTCGTCGGCGTCGGCGGCACCGAAACGGTAGTTTCACCCTGGCCAGGCATTTTCTTTCACTAAAAATCACGCGTGACTAACAACCAAAACAACTTATACAACAATATTCGCAAAGTAGCACATCACAACACACTCGGAATTTGGGCGCAGCTGCTAATATGCATCATCGATTAATCTTCGAGAGCACGAGATAAGATAATGTTATGTGAAAAGTTCGATATTTTAATATAAGTTTTATTGCATTCGTATTTATCGAAGTACACGATATTAAAATTGTCGGAACCACAACACCGTCAACGACTGACCACAGACTGAGCTCAACAAATCAGCTAACCTAACGGTTGATAGTGATGTGACTGACACACTGATCACTTTGAGTTTGAACGTATTTCGAATGGGAATCAAATGGGAACGGCATTTAATGACAAAAAAGTTTTATTCATTATATGCAAGTCATCGAATTTCTAAAATTTCTGAGAGATTTATATTTTGTGACGCTGGTAAATAATGAATAAATTTATGACTTAACTTTCATTTTTAGGATATTATTATGATCCATCTTTAGGCTCTTCCATTCATTACTGCGTGTATTCGAACATACATTCTGGTTGTCATGGAAACGGATGACACGGATGTGTTGTCTTGTCATTGTTGTCAATATCCAATATCAAAACCAAAAGTGCAGGAGTTTCATTGTGTACGAAAGTTTTTAAATGTTGAAATAATAATTAAACACCATGAATAACTTTGATCGATGCAACAAAGTAACTGGAGTGCACTGGTTAAAAACACCAATAGAAAATATTAAAATAAAGTAAGTAAATATTTTCTTCGGTTACCGCGAGGATTACACATGAAATAAAACTATGAAAACGGATAAACTCGCGTATATTAACTAACTTTAACTTCATTCCGACTTTTACAGGGTTCGTGGTCTGCGGATGACTGCATCACCGCAGACCACGAACCCTGTAAAGTGTTCGAAACTACGGAATGAAGTTAAAGTTAGTTAATATACGCTATTACGTGAGTTTATCCGTTTTCATAGTTTTATTTCATAATGTAAGTTGTTAGTATTTATTATGATGATAAAATCCGATCAATATTTTTAATTATTTTTATTTTTCTCTGGTATATTTTATCTAGTATGTTTTCACGCCATATGTATAATTAGTTAATTATTTCAAGTTGTATAAGTGAAGTGTAGTTCAATTTGCCTGAACTTAGATAAAACATATGTAAGATATTTTTCTGTCCATCAATTTCCTTCTAGTTTTTTGTTTACTGCTAATACCAGTAATGTTTGCCTGGCTATATAATTTTTTTAATCTTTATTCTAATTTTATTTTAACTCTCGTCTGTGGGAACTGAACAGACCCATTCTCAACATTCATAATGTTAATTAATAATATTAATAAGATACACGTCAGTATGTTAATGTCACAAGACTAGGGTTGCCATCTTTAAAATTTGGAAAACAGGACACAACGCGTGAAAACCCCGGGTTTTAGAGTTTTTTTCCAAATTTTATTAATTTTTTAAAACTTGGTCTACAAATGAAACCTTCTCCGGATGCCCTTCCTCTAAACTAGGACAAATTCGGGGAACCCAGACGGATGGCAACCCTATGCATGACCATCAGTGGCAGAGGGTTAGAATGTACACAAAGAGACAAATATATTGAAAAGTGATATTTCAGGATTGAGTGCCCATAATATAATATATCATCAACTTATTGTTTTCAGAATAAAAATGAAACCTCATGAAGGCATTAAAACGTTACCCAAGTTTGAGACATATAAAAATGATTCAAATAATACCCAGCAAGTAGAAAGTAACAAAATAGAGGAATTTGGATTTAACTGGCAAGAGAAAGCATTCAGTTTGCATGAAATACAACGGTACAGCAACATACACAACTGTATTTCAGAAAGTGAACTGTCATACCATGAAATGTTGGAAGAAACGGGTTACCAACCTGAAAAAATATTCACATACATCCACCAGGATTACCATCTACCAATGCCAGTTAATAAATTAAAAAAAACTGGTGATGATACTCTAAATTTGAATTGTTGCCTGGAGAGAATGAATTTGAATGAAAAAGTGTTTAGAGAAGATACAAGCTCTGTGGCGCATTTGTTTAGAAGTGAGGAAAGTGTTGCCAGTGAGGAAAAATGGATGTCCATGCATGTAATGTATGACAACTCAGAGTATAATGAGTAAGTATGGTATGATTCACAGTGATCGGCACTATGGGTGCAAAATTTCACAAAATGTGTCATAATTTGCAAAACAAACATTTTTCACCCATTATTCGGAACACTAATGATTATTCATACATTAAAGAGGTAAGAACTCGCAACTCACATCAATGGAACCTACCTAGTACAGTCAAGTGCAAAAATAAGTATCGAAAGAATCCGTTCATAAATATGTTACGACGTTCTTATTACACAGAATTAGAGTGCACTGGGACATATTTTTGAACGTTTTTGTATACCCCTTATTTTGTCTTCGACTGTACATGTTGGTCTCCGGCGATGTCTGCCTCCCACCTAGGCCAGGAGTACATACAGTTAACGAATTTAAGTTCCTACCTGTTTTGTAGAATAGAAATGTTGTTAGGCATTCACAATGCATTAAGGTTAAAATTTTCATTTTAGTATTGATATGTCAATAACTATTATTTGTCACTGCACAGCACAGGCAACCTGTCCCAACTCTGTCTGGTATTGGTGTTATGATGTGTGATTAATAAATAAATATTTTTATTTGCTGATGATTGCTCGACATGTTTCGATCCATTTAGAGGATCCTCATCATGGAGTACCCGCGACCAAAGCCCGACGTGTACATACACGTCGGTTTCTGGTCGTGGGTATTAAAGGGATCGAAACATTTCGAGCAGTTACCGACTTAACTTACGTGAGTAACCCGTTTGATAAATATTTAAATATGTTTGAGTCTCACATTAGTTTTAATTAAAAAAATATTTACTTTTTAAAAATATATTTCGTAATTGCAGAGACTCTCAACTTCTCTTAAAGCAAGAGTACACCATACTCTCCCTCTATCACAACGTGTCTCAGAACTACCTGATAATGGCACCCGATGTGAACAGCCTGGATTTGAACCCGTACCAAATGGACTCGGGGTATGAGTATGCTGTTGATCTGGAGTTTGAGAAGGTGGATGGAGAAGAACTAGTAATACTTGTAAGTTTAAGTAAGTTTTATTATGTTTTCGGTTCTATCAACTTTTTTAGGGTTCCATAGTAAACTAGGAATTATTATTATTTATTTAGTTTTATGTCCGGCTGTCCGTCTGTCTGTCTGCGGCTACCTTAGTAAAAGAAATGAAATGTAGAAATTTCTATACCTAAGTAAATATTTTTGTAGATACAAGCTCCAGAATTAAAAAAAATGTGTCTGTGGGTTCGAAAAAGAGAGAACAAACAAATGTTATTTAGGCTTATAGAAAATTTTAAAAGAAAACTATTTCAAACATAATCGGCCCAGCCGTTTTTGACCAACTGTGGAACCCTACACTGAGCATGGCCCAACACGCTTTTGACCGTTTTTTTTCTGTTAGTCTATCCTGTAAGCCATAAAACTATTCGAGTGCGAAAAACTGCTATAGTTGCCAATTTCTAAGAATGAACTTTTGACAGCTATAGATTTATCCTTATTAATATAAGGGTAAGACTCACTATTTTTGCGATAATCTTAACGTCATATATATTATGTATATAAGGCTCATTTCTAAACTGTTAAATGGTCATTTTTAGAAATCGGCAACTAGTTTCAAACATATTGTTTTAAACTTTCACGATTATCACTCATATTTTAAAGACAAACGGGTCTTAATCGCGTAAACTTACGTTTAATTATACCTGACGTTTCGGGCATGACGTTAGATTCTCTCGCCAGTCGGCCTGCGACCACGGGTGTAACGTCATGCCCGAAACGTCAGGATATAATTAAACGTAAGTTTACGCGATTAAGAGTATTAAGACCCGTTTGTATTTCGTTTCAAACAGTCACCAAAGTTTTAAATAATTTTATCTGTTTTAATTTACCTTACCTTCTTATTTATTCAGTTAAAGAAATTGAGCAAGAAATGGGAAAAACGCCACAAGCAACTGGTAAAGTTTGTCATGCCACCGCTCGGCAGGAAACATCATTTTGTCACGTTGGAGCTACTCTCAGCTACCGGCTTTGATCTGGACAATTTGTATATTGAATTTACTATTAAGGTAAGAAATTAAAAAACAAACCTTTAGCTTCCGTAGCCTAATTGGTAGCAACCCTGCCTGGAAGGTTCCGGGTTCTAATCCCGGCGAGGGCATTGTTTGTTTATTTATCACTAAATATTTGTTCTTTGGCATGGCTGTCGAAGTACTTAAGTACCTATCTTTATGTATCTATCTATTAAATATATGGCCGCCTGGTACCTACATCACAAGCCTTAATTGAGCTTATCGTGGGACTAGACCGATTTACGTAAGTTGTCTATCTCTATATTTATGAATTTTTTATTATTTAAAAATTGGTAACGCAGCAAGCGTGATGGGGTCTTTTGGACCAGGCGTGGCGCAGCAGGGTTTTTAGTATAGTTTTAGTTTGTTATTTTAAGTTAGTTTTTATTGTATCATCAAGTAAAGTATGCTTCAATATATTTATTTTAAAATTAAGATTTCATATTAAATTAGAAAAATATTCATGAAAGATACCGTCTTGCAAACAAACTAGTCCAAAAGTAGATTTAAAGAATATGAACTCTCATTTGGACATTAATATGTAACAGTTCGTCATCATCATCATCAGCCTATGTTAGTCCACTGCTGGACGTAGGCCTCTCCTATGAACTATGCGTATATACGCATTAGGAGGTAAATGTTCATAATCGCCACGCTGGGCAAGCGGATTGGCGATAGCAGTAATGTGACCACTATGATGACGCTGCTGCTTCAATCCCTTAGTCGACTCTTACGACACACGCAGGAAGAGTTGGGGTGGTGACAAATGTATTCTTACTGCCGTCACCACACGGTAAATAATGTATTGTATATTCAAATTATTTGGCTTTATTTTTGTAATGATTATGATTGTTTTTTAAATAAATAAATGTGTTGGAGGAAGCTGGAGGTTCCGGGTTCGAATCCCGGCGAGGGCATTCTTTGTGTATTTATTTATCACAAATGTTTGTTCCTTGGTCATGGCTGTGTATGTATCTAAGTATCTATACGTATCTATCTATTATATATTTCGTCGCCTGGTACCCACAACACAAGCCTTAATTGAGCTTACCGTGGGACTAGGTTGATTTTATTTTATTTTATTTTTTTTATTTTATTTATTTGGGGCATCAACAGCAGTACATGAAAAATTTACAAAAACTGAATGTACAGTAAACAAAGCCAATAAAAGATGTCCACAAAAATACAATGAACATGCAATAACAAGATATAGCGTGCGCATTTATACTAACTAACATTATCAACATAAGTTTCAGTTATAAAGTTTGCATGTACGTGAGTGTGTTTGTTGGTGTTGTGTAAGTGCATGAGTGAATGGTTTATTGTGAGATTAGTGTGATGTAGCTAATTAAATTAAGCAAATAATGATCACCAAATGATAATTATTACTTAATACTTGTCGCCCTGTCGTGATTTGTGTAAGATGTCCCAAGATATTTATTATTTATTATTATTATTATTTATGTGTTTGTATTTATAACGTTGCGCCTACATTTTCTAAATAGCAATGTCCCACAGGTGCCAGAAGAACTGCAGTGTTCAGACGCACTGCACGGACGAACGCACATGGCCAAGTCGTACACTGACGAATATGGAGAAAAACAGTGGAATTTTGGACATTTAGTGGAACTAGCTTTAGAGGGGCCTTTAAACACAGGTAATCTAACTGGAAATGGGTCATTTGCAGTAAAAGTGTTCCTTTTAATTTTTATTTGCGATCATAGACTGTAAGGTAAACGCAGCTATTAACGCTCCATCGAAAATCCGAAGGTATTAGCGACCTAATAAGTAATTCGGTATTTTTTCATTGCTACAACTTATGTGAGGGTAGGTAGGTTGTTTTCCAGAAGCGTTTATTTCTTGAGTATAGGGTACGGTTAAGTTAGTTTGAGTGGTAGTTCGATAAAAGATAAAAATACATCAATCAAGTTGTGAGTACCGAGAAAGAAGGACATTCCATACTGGAGCTTGCACTTTCAAGTAAGGACTCGACTTATCTGTCTAAGACGTTTATTTTAACAATTGACTACTTTACATCTACATTTATTGCTAATCATATTCATTTATTTATAAATTACAGATATTTTATCACAATTTATCAAATAACATCCATTATCATATATGTATAAAATATAAAATTAAATTTGGGCGGTGATTGCTTCATTATTTTTAGTAGTAGCAGCTATCAACGACCCATAGGTCGGTAATGACTAAAATGTTTGGGGAGGTGGGATACTCGCGTCCGCAGGAATTACCTTTTATTGCCCTGCACGTGCCTCCTGGGTGGTGCTAAACGAGTATCAACGCCGAGTCTCGGGCGGCGGATGTGATAACCCGACCACTGCCTTGCAGTGAGCGGCTTCAGCGGCCGTGGGGACTAAATAACCCCTAAAAAGTCTGGTGCGGAAAGGATGGGTATACTACCGCTACTACAACAGTCCCAAGAAAATGATGTGGGTTCCAAAGCAGAATAATTTGTCGAGCGACCCGGCTGACGCCCGGCGCCAGTTTGGGTCCGGGCCATCTGGTGTGAAATATGCTACCGGCCGCTCGCCGGTGATACAGCAGGCCGCTTGCGGACAGTGGACTACTGCTGCTCACAGCAAGGAGAGGCAAATTAAAAAACACCACGCACTCACGCTCGCAACCTGGAATGTACGTGGGCTATCTAAACCAGGAACCTTGGAGACAGTCGAGAGAGAGATGGATAGGTACAAACTGGACATTTTGGCCGTCAGCGAAACACATATGAAGGAGACCGGCCACTACACGACGTCTGCAGGGAATCTGTCGATAATATCTGGGAACCCTGACAACACTTACAGTGGTGTGGCGGTTATTGTGTCGAAACCCCTCACTGAGAAGGTGATTGGATATGATTGCATCAGCGACAGGATACTCAGAGTCAAACTCGGTGCACACCCGAACCCTTTGAACTTAATCGCAGTTTACGCTCCCACTTCAGCATCCTCTGAGGAAGACATCATGGAGTTCTATGGAATGCTTGAGGCGACTCTGCGATTAATACCAAAAAAAGAACCAGTAGTCATCCTTGGGGATTTCAATGCGAAGATTGGCGCAACTACCAATGACGACCACATGCGAGACATAGTTGGTAAATATGGTCTAGGAAACCGCAATGAGAGAGGTGAAATGCTCTTAGACTTCTGTGCAGGAAATAAACTATCGGTCATGAATACCTGGTTTCAGCAACACCCTAGACGACTCTACACTTGGACATCACCCAATGGCCAACACAGGAACCAAATCGACTTTGTTTTAATGTGTCAGAGGTGGAGATCATCAATATTCGCCGCAAAAACGCGTCCGGGGGCGGACTGTGGTAGTGACCACCAACTTCTGGTCGCTCAACTCAGGATTCGCTTAAAGAACACTAGAAGGGAAAAGCTCCCAAAACCGATCCAGCTAAATGCACCTGCACGTATCGAGTTCCACAACAAGCTCCAATCCAGGCTTCAGAATTTGACCGATGACCCTTTCGATAGTGCTGGAACATCTTGGGATCACTTTAAAGCAGCTTCTCTCGAAATTGCTAAACAAGCTGAAGCTACCCACAAAACCACGCTACCCAGAGCTGACTGGATGAGCGCTGAAACTTGGGATAAGATCAAGGAAAGGAAGGTTGCTAAAGAAAAAGGTCTACATACGGAAGATGATAGAACCCGTTATTCAAAGCTCCATAGTGATATACAGAGACGCTGCAGAAAGGATAACGAGAACTACATCAATGGGATATGCTCAGACCTAGAAAAATGTTCGCAGACTGCACACACACGAGACCTGTTCCAAAAAGTTAAAGTACTCACCAAGGAATTTAAACCTCACCAATGGACAATTGAGGACGGGAAAGGTGCTGCGCTGATTGACAGGGACGCAATCCTAGAAAGATGGAGACAATATTGTGAACAGCTTTACAGTAACTCGGAGGAGGAGCACGCTGATCCAATAGACTTTATGGAACGCGAACCAGACATCCTTATTGACGAGGTGGATGCAGCTATTCAATCGCTGAAGCTCAAAGCGTGCGGGAGCGATGGTATCACAGCACAAATGCTCAAGTGTCCCATACACTTGAGCATTTGTGCTCAAGTGAGGGACGGAAATTCATGCACAGGATCTGCCAGAAAGTGTGGAGAACAGGCCAATAGCCAGAAGATTGGTCCGAATCCATAGTGGTACCCCTGCACAAGAAAGGCTCCACACGTAAATGTGAGAATTATCGTACCATCTCACTTATATCAGATGCGAGTAAGGTTCTTCTGCGAATCCTGAACAAAAGGTTAGAGAACTACGTTGCCAATCAAATACCCAAAGAGCAAGCCGGATTCGTTAGAGCCGTTCGTACCCGGGAGCAAATTCTCAACGTGAGGCAGTTGATAGAAAAATGCAGAGAGCATAACATCTACATGGCTATGTGCTTCATCGATTACTCTAAGGCCTTTGACTGCATCAACTGGGGGAAAATGTTCAGCGTAATGGGTGAGATGGGGATACCGCAACACCTAATCTTTCTTGTGCAGAACTTGTACTTGAGCAGTGAGTCTAGAGTACGCATAGAAGACACGATGTCACTACCCTTCAGACCTGAGAGAGGAGTGCGTCAGGGCTGCATATTATCACCGCACCTATTCAATCTCATCGGCGAACACATAATGAGAAGAGTATTAGATGGCTGGGAGGGTGGCGTCCGAGTAGGGGGTCACCTGGTCAATAATCTTAGATTTGCCGATGACACAACAATAATAGGTGCATCTGAAGGCGAACTGGCGGTTCTCTTCCAGAGGGTTGAGCTCATCAGTGACGAGTATGGCCTCAAGATTAACAGGAGCAAGACCAAGCTGATGTTGATAGATCGCTCTGGTACCGGGTCGCGTACCAGCGAGTTGAAAGACCTAGACGTGGTACACAGGTTTGTGTACTTGGGCTCGCAAATAAGCGAAGACGGCGATTGCGACCAGGAGGTGGTTAGACGATCTCAGATGGCCAAAGCAGCCGTGAAGCGACTCGAGAAGATATGGAGGAACAGAGGCATAAACCGCAAAACCAAAGTTCGACTGATGCGGACCCTGGTCTTCTCGATCTTTCTGTATGCTTCTGAGACCTGGACCATAAAAGCTCGGACTCGTCGTAGGATAGATGCATTTGAGATGTGGTGCTGGCGCAGAATGCTCCGGGTCTCGTGGACAGAACGCCGCACAAATGAGTCTATTCTCGAGGAGTTGAATATCAAGACGAGACTCTCTACCGTCTGCATCCAACGTGTCCTCAGCTTCTTCGGCCACCTGGCCAGGTCTGGCCCAGGGAGCTTGGAGAAGACCTTATTCACCGACCGTATGGCAGGAAGAAGGTCCAGAGGACGTATGCCCACACGATGGGCGGACACAGTCACTGCTGCAACTGGAGCCACCTTCCAGGGTAGCATGCACCAAGCGCTGAATCGTGCAGCTTGGAGAGTGTTGGTGCAGGGCGCCTGCAGTCATCACGTCCCTCAGTCATGAGGCTACGACGAAGAAGAAGAAGGCTTTGGTAGGAAGAGTTGCCCGATCAGCCTCTTCCAAAACGAACACATTAAAAACTTAGTAAATCACATCATTTCGATTGTCGTTCAAAAATGCTCCGAAATGTTTAACTTGGAAATTTAGAAATATTACCTACATAAATATATTTTATTTTCTTCGTAATCAAAGTGAAAAGCGGTGTACCACAAAGGCATAAATGTCAATTTTTACCCTCGTCAACTATTTTAACATAAAATTGCCTCGGGTAGAAATGGTTCCCTTTATGCCCTTGTTGTACAATCTACTATTGAAACTCAATCGGTAATGGCTGCTTAAAAATCGTTGATACCTTCACACCCATTTTTATGGGTCGTTAATAGCAGAAATCGATTCTGTAATTTAGATATAGATTTTTGACATCTTAATGTTCAATTAAAGGACGAGTAACTCATTATTTACCTTTTTTAATTATCATAGTAGCACATAAAATAGGAAACAAAAATTTTGGGACAACGTGTATACTTAAAAACTAGGCCTGATTAACAAAATGCCTTAAGGGGGGCGTTAATACCTGCGTTTACCTCAATACACCATTTTACTCGGCATCGTGCGCACTTTTCAGTTTTGAAACAAAAAAAGTATGTCTCTAATGTCACGAAAATAAGTACCTCTGCTCTGAAGTACATAAAATTGAAAAACATACCTAAGCTCTGAGGTACATAAAATTGCAGTTTGGAAAGTGTCCACTGCAACTACATCCTGTAGCACTAGGTATGTAAATTGAGATTACTCAGTTTAGTTACTCCCATACTAAATGCATGAAACGAAATGTAACGACCCTGATAAAAAAAATCTCAAATTCGTTACAGACTTTTTCATACCTTTAGAATGGGAGTAACTAAACTAACGTGAGAAATCTCAATTTACGTAGGTACTTATTTTCGAGACATTAGAGACATACTTTTTTGTTTCATAACTGAAAAGTACGCACGATGCCGAGTAAAATTGTGTATTACAGTCCATGATCGCATATAAAAATGAAAAGGTACACATTTACTGCAAATGATCCAAATAGGAGATTTATGGACTACCTATAAGAAAATATAAGTGATGTCTAGAATTGGAAGCTGCACGACATACTAAATTCCTTTTCGTAAACTATCCTGAAAACTCGTTGCCACCCTCTCTTCAATAGGTAGGTACTTATTTATTTAATTGTATAAATATGATGCCAAAGTTGAAACTCGGTTGAAATGGGTGACGTTACTAGGACTCAGGAGGTTAAACCGCAATTTAAAAACAGTTATGAGTTGTGAGGGCGGCTGGCTTCAGAAGGCTAGTAAAAACAATGCAACTAAAAGTAAAAGTGAAACTTCTAAATAAAATACATGATTAATGATAGTATACGTGATAGTTAATGTAGATGGTTAATGAATAGGTTTATGTCTATGTATTACATCATTGTCATTTTACGGTATGCTTCACAATCCCCAGATAAATGGGTCAAAATTCTTTTAGTTGTCTTGTTTCAAACCACTCTGTCACTCTTTTAGTTTCTGTTTCGACTCAGTATTAAAAAAAAATCCGGTGCTCTTGTATTTATTTTTCACGCTGGATTTTAATCAGTACCTACATCAGAGATTGAAAACAAAACATCATCTCTTACAAAAACCACCACTGCGTCACGTTTTTTAGGGACACAGAATAAGACAACGAAAATAATTTTGACACAAATATTATCCGTTAGATAAAATGATTACTATCCTTGTCCCGAGACGTATAAAAGAAAATAATAATAGATAAATAATCTGAAAGACGGATATATTTTAGTAGCGAATGGTGAAAGAGGCCACTAAATTTAATTCCAGATAAACCACCTCTAAAAATCTTCTTCGAAATAATCTCCACCGACTGGTGGGGTCGCCAACGCACCGAAGGCTACACCCATCTCCCTCTAACATTGCACCCCGGCCGTTACAGCCGGCAGCTGTCCTGCTCGCGCCCTGAAGAGTTGAATCACGTGGTTGCTGAAAGTAGGAGGTTCTTTGTTGGGGGGTGCCATTTGATCAAAGATTTGGAGGTGTTGGCCAAACCTCAGATGCAGGTTTGTAGTACCTATGTTACCTGATTAATCCTAAATAATATCGTAAACGTTTCTTTACTTGGCAAGCCGATAAGTATCGTATGTCCCTTTCTGTCTTATCAATTGTCTATAATAGTGTTTTCCAAACTTTGTGATGTCGTGGCCCTTTATAACCGCTAAAATTCTTTCACGACCCCCTAAATCCCAGAAAAAACAATTCATGATAATATGAACATACAAACTCATAGTGTGAAATTAAATCATCCAGGCATTTTTAGCGAGTTGTAATGAAAAACATGCCATTATCTCTGAAACTAAGCCGAATCCAGAAAAGTTTCATTGACATTATAGTCTCAAAATGTGGTCAGGAATCCAGCTTTCAAGTTAGTCGGTATATAGGTACTCATTTCCACGCCGTATTATATACATACATTTTAACTAAAATTTTAAAGAATTAGTTTTTTAGGTATACCTATATTTTTTATCTAGCTTCCATAAGGTCCTCTCAAACCTGAACCTCACGACCCCCTGGATATGTGCAGCGACCCCCCTGGGGGTCGCAACCCACACTTTGAAAAACACTGGTCTATAAGTTAGGTGATGTTTATGAATAAGAGGGATAGACTTTACTACTGCTTTTTGTTTATTTCTCGCGAAAATGACCATCTACGAAACTACGTAGGTACGTACAATTTCCAATTAGATAAAATAGGTACCTACGTGATCTTGATGGGTACAGGCGAGTTCATAAATGTGCACATCTCTTTACCGTAATATAATCAACTGCAATGTACATACAATTGTGTATATATTTTTGAATTCTACTGTACCTGAGCGGTACTCAAAAACTTTGTACACAATTAAGACAGATTGACAAATGGTTGCTTACTTAATTTTCATATTTAAATCCACAATCTGTAAAACCCTAATTGCAAATAAACAGTAAATAATTAAATTATATATCATTAAAAAAGTTGGTAACATAATAGGAAAGCGGCAACTCACGCATTTAGTACAGTCAAAGACAAAATAAGGTGTACATATTTATTAAAATATGTCCCAGTGTAATTCTGTGTATTAAGAACGTCGTAACATGTTTATGAGCGGATTCTTTCGATACTTATTTTTGAAGTTGACTGTACTAATAATTTTGTGTACAAACTTTGAGAACTGCTTACCTACAATGCCTCTAGAAATTGAGAGTAATCAGGTTAAAAGGTCAGTTAAAAGTAATTTTTTAAAGTTTAGTGACCATAGTTACATTTTATAGCGGGTATTGTACAAACAGCAACACTCCTAACGGACCATTAAAGACAGAGCAGAGAGAAAATGAAAGAGATAAATATAGTTATATTATGTCAACTTCAAATTAAATAATACACGGGAATGTTGATCGTTCGCACTGTTCGCAACTTGGTCGAATAATACAAATCGGGTTCCGAAATCTTACGAGACTAGTATCACGACTTCGGCCGAACTCTGCTGACCAATGGAGCGAGCATTGCTACGGTTAACCAATGATCGGTCGCGGTTTCTTCAGAAGGTGACATTACCATGGTTACGTAATAACAAAAACGTTTAACCAATGATTGATTACGAATTTTCCGGAAGCTGACGTTACTATAGTTACGTTATAATATATAACATCCGCTTTAGTCCTGGAGACGTCAATCTAACTTCAGAGCCGGTAATTTGACTGCTAAGCTGCTATGTAGAAATTTTTGTTCATTTTCCTTTCAACGGCTGTCACTGTCAGATATTTTTTCAAAGTTAGAATTTCAGCCAGAAACTATCAAGTCTCTATTAAACATTTGTATGGCTACTGACAGATTAAAGGATTATAGGTAGACTGTCAAACGTCTATCTACCATATTTCCACAAAGGTTACATAAGTATTCAACTAACGTCAACTAAGAGATGTGATGAATTATAATAAAGACAGCAATAGCATTTGTCTCTGTCAATGAAAAAATATCCTCGTAAGGCCCACCATACTATTTTCTTTAAATCTTATTTTGAACCTTGCCTTGTAAGGAATAGTGGTGAACTTCGTTTGTTTGAGAAAACGACCAAACAAAGTAAATGCGACTTTATTAAGTTTGTGAAAGGTTTAAATTTCATTGAATTGGAGTGTACATTTTAATGTACATTGGGCCTTACAAGGATATGCATAATGGGTATGTGTATCACGAGTGTATTGCTCTCCCTACTTCTTCAACCGATCTGTTATGAATGTCTCCTGTGTAACCACATTTTGGTCCAACCAACTTGGCAGTAAGAAAAGGCTGCAAATTCAAATTTTGTATATTTGGCTTACGTAAAGTATTCAACTAACGTCAACTAAGATATGTGATGAATTATAATAAAGACAGCAATAGCATTTGTCTCTGTCAATGAAAAAAATAATTTAAAATTGCCCGATAACATGGCTATTTGTAAAAATATCTTGATTTGGAAAAATACCTCGCCTAAAAATACCTTGCCTCGTCAGATAAATCATGAAATCCGATTTGAAGAAACCGTGATTAAATTACTAAAGGGTTTTAGACAAATCTATGAAGAACTGTCGTTGTCCAGTTTCCACAAGGAACAACGACATCTAGCGTCTAATCATGGCCGATAGCTAATTCTTAATTTTCGTAGACGAAGGAATTTTTATTATGTCAACTAGTTTTCAAATACTGAAATTTTGACGCAACAAAGATTCGATGACATATCATCGGGGACCATCGGAAATGTCGCGATCGTGCCTACTAACGAAAAATACCGAACCCATAATATTACACGACCAAATTGCATCCTTTGCCAAGTGGCTCAACATTCCTATGTAACTGACACGTGACTGTAAGTGTGATTCTCTTTCATGCAATATTTCCAATTTCTGAAGTGTATACCTAGCTGTGTTGCTGTTTGTACGGTCGACGACAGGGATATGCTGAGTTGCTCACCAAATACTGACGGCGACCGTACTCTCACTCGCATTATTTCTATTTATTCACGGGTTGTAATAAGCACCAAGTAAAATTATTTCGAACTCCCCATCGGCTCACAAACCTCTTTAAGGTTTTAGCCAACGATGGGTCTTGTAATTTGATTATGTAATGTGTTTGTATTATTCAATAGAAAAAAGGTGATATGGTCTACTTGTACGCTTTTATATTTAACAGAAGCTTAACTAGTATTTTCTTCCTTAATTCTAGGACGCGAACTACAAATTCACCACAACAGGCACCCTATCCGTCCGCTGGTCCACCGTATCCCAATCTCCCCTCCCCGGATTCAACCCCGGTGTGGGTTTCAACCCCCCGCAGTCCCACGCGGCCTTGCTGCGAGGGGCCGAAGCGGTTTTGCGGCAGTACAAGAGAGCGCGGGCGAGGTTAGCTGAGGCCACTAGAGATATGGGGAGTGTCGGGGCTGGTGATGACTAGCCGCTGAATTTCTGGAAGGTATACAGATTCCTGCTGCTTTAGATTTGAGCAAAATGAGATCTAAGCTGTGACTTGCCATACAAAGCGAGATGACATTTGCAGTGCTCGTACTTCACTTTTAAACGTAGTTTAACCCTTAATCGAACAATGGGAATATTACTTATTTCCCATCTTATTTAGAAACTTGTGTCTCACTGAAAAGAGCCAAAACTAATGAAATTTAGGCGTGACTCATGTTCTATTAAAGATTAAGGACATGTTTTAAAGAGTAGTCTACTTTTGTCAGTATTACCGAAACGTGTAATATTAGCATTAACCTAGGATACGTATGCTTTTAATAGATCAGAATCCAAAAAGGTCTAGTCTCTAGTGATAAACACCGAATTCTTTGTATGTGATTAATTATCTTGACAACCGAATTATACAATTTTTTTTTTACATAGAGTTTCTACATATGTCATAGTTTTTCCGAACATCAAATTCACCACAGACTGTTGTTCTCCCCTCCTCGGATTCAACCCCTCGTCCCCCCAGTCCCGCACGGCCTTGCTGCGAGGGGCCGAGGCGGTGTTGCGCCAGTACAAGAGAGCGCGGGCGAGGTTAGCTGAGGCCACTAGAGATATGGAGGTCGGAGACACCAGGCAAAGGCCTGATGATGACTGAATTGGAAGGTGTTTCTTCAGATTCCTGCTGCTTTGAACAATTTTATATTTGTTCAGCTGTGACTTGCCAGACAAAGCGAGATGCCATTAGTAGTTCAGTAATGTCTTATTTGTACATACTTTGAGACCTTGTCTTGAGGCTGCGGCTCCATTGAGGCGGAGAGGAGCGGAGATGTGCAAAATTGACCAATTACATTCTTCAAATTAAAATTTGAAACACTGTGATTGTGGTCTCATTGGCCTATTCCCTCCTCTCCGCCTCAATGGAGCCACAGCCTTACAAAATAGTCTACTTTTGTCAGTTTTACTGCACCGAAAATTTTAGCTTTAGTACATAACCTAGAACAGGCATGATTATACGATAATACCAAATGATCTCATAAGTGTGAAAAGCTCTAAGATCTAGTGGTAAACACGGAACTCTTTGTAACTATCTAGGAAACCTTACCTCTGAAGTTGGTGAACTAGGACTATTTTCTTTGATATTTATAAAAAAAAACCTGGACATATGTACGTTAAGATATCTATCTTAACGTACATATGTCCAGGTTTCATCCCAAGTCAAATTCACCACAGATTGTTGGTTTTGCCCGCTCCCCGGGTTCAATTTTTTTCTGTGTGTTATTGCCATGGTTACGGTCGCCTGAGTACGCTGGTTTAATGCAAAATTATGCTACTTAAAGTAGGCACAATTTGAGCAGGATGAAATTACTACTTTGGATGGCTGGATGTCCATAAACCGACTCCTAAAAGTAGTAATTTCATGTGTAAGATATGTATCTTACAGAGCAGTCTGCTCTTGTCAGTATTACTATACCGAAAAGTGTAGTTTTAGTACGTACCTACCTAGAACAGTGGAAGGTGTTTCTTCAGATTTCTGCTGCTTTAGATTTGAGAAAATGACAACTGGTTGTTTAGCCAAGTTGCCAATCGCTAACGCTTAGTAGCGTATAGTTTTCCCTCTCTGTCACTCGGGACAACGACAGTTAGCCAATGATATAATAAGTAAAGATATGTTACACCGGCTCTAAAATTGAAGCGCGCAGATTGTGATAATTCTAACAATCGCTCTTAGTTCTACCCAGACCACCGAGAGGTGTGTAGGGGAAGGTGGCTCAAAGAGGGCACCTTAAGGGAGAGTTGAAAAAAAAGTGGTTTTTAACCTAGCTAGCTTATACTTTTATTTTCTAATAGGTACATAATTTAATACTTTTCGATGGAGGATGGCTTATTTTATCTAAAAATGGTAAACAAAAGAATTATACGCAATTTTAAAAACCTCTACGATTGCCCGCTTTGCCCTAAGGGGAGGCCTAAAGTGGGCATCGGCTTAGGGCAAAACGGGCATGGGATGGGGTAAAGCGAAGTCACCCAAAGGGCAATGAAGAGGGCTATGCTAGGAGTCTCACTGCGTGATCGTATTAGAGATGAGGCCATCTGCAGCCAAACGAAAGTAATATAGCTCTCCGAATCGCAAAACTGAAGTGAAAGTGGGCAGGGCACATTGCACGTAGAACCGATGGTTGTTGGGTTGGACAGAATCTCTAGAAGAGGCGACGTACTGGAAGGCGCGCGTATTTAGGCCCCCCCACAAGGTGGACTGATGACGACGTCGTCGCAGGAGTCCGCTGGATGCGGGCGGCGCAAGACCGGTCATTGTAGCAATATTTGGGGGAGACCTATGGACGTCTTTAGGCTAATATGATGATGACGATGAATATTATTCAGGCATAATCGTCTATTAGTTACCTCTTTTAATATTAACTAAAATATATTTCAATTTCCTGACACATATTACAAAAATTAGGATAAAAGTAAATAGTCTAGTATAAAAGGACCTGATTTCTAGACCTCATGTCCAAGATACATGAGCCCACGAATCGCAGTCATTACATTTAATCCAGTCCTCGACAGATGGGTCCTCTAAAGTTCGTGGCGTTCAAAACAATGTTCCTGCTGGGACGTTGGGATGCTGGGAGGTTTAGTTTTATAAATATACCAGTTTCCAACTAAATTTACATTGTAATAAAATATTTTAAAAATAAAAATAAAACCGCCTTCAAAAATTCGCCCGAACTAAAAAGTTAAAAATAATTTTGGTTCCTACTTCTTAGGATTTCCTACCCAAACCTTTAAACCTTTTACTCTATTCATTGAAATAAAACATTATGGCTAGGTACCCTACAGATTTCTTAGAAGTCGGTGCCAAGCCGAATACGTTCATAGGTGTATAATAGATAGAGCTTTGTAACTTACTGTCACTCCGATTACGCTTTTATCAACAGAATGGTCTGCCTCAGTCATTTTCATGAAAGCATAACCGGAGTGACAGTAAGTTACAAAGCTCTATCAAATACATATAAGTAGGTACTCGCAAAGTGAACATATTAAGTTTAGTAGTGTAAATTTATATTTACACTAATAAAATCGTTATTCAGTATGCTCTAAATACTTAAAATTAGAATGTACTGCACTGTAGTAGGCCATAAAACCTGAACTGGCGAACTTATATGAATACAAAAACAATTTCAAAGGTAACAGACTTAGCATGCCAATATTATTTAAAGAATCACTAACCGCTAACCGACATGTCATAACTACTAAGCAAACACTTGAATAGATCTTGAAAATGTATGATCCTCCAACCCCTAATCGTTAAGGAGTTATTCCTTTCATCATCAGCTCACCAACATGAGACTATGACCACCTAAAGGCAAATACTCGAATAGCCTCCAAAATATATGAAATATGTTATATTTAAAGAATTATCCCCCAACTCCTAATCTCCAAGGAGTTGTACCTTACATCATCAGCTCACCAACATGAAAGGATGACCACCTAAAGGCAAATACTCAAATAGCTTCCAAAATACATGAAATATGTTATACTTAAAGAATTATCCCCCAACTCCTAATTGCTAAAGAGTTGTACCTTCCATCATCAGATCACCAACTTAAGATGTTCATGACTAGATGCAAATACTTGATTAGTCTTCGAAAATAAATGAAAAATGTCATGTGTGCCTACAACATTTGAAGAGTTCACTCGATTTCTCCAGGATCCCATCATCAGATCTGGATTCGGTGACAATGGGACCAACTAGAAGGTATACCCTTTCAAACAAAAAAAAGAATATTTCAAATCGGTCCACGCGTCTTCGAGTAATCGGGGAACATACATAAAAAAAAAAAAAGATTTCGACGAATTGTAAACCTCCTCCTTTTTGAAGTCGGTTAAAAAACACCGGGCAAAGTGGACAGTGCCCACATTACCCTGCCCGCTTTGCCTTTTTCGTCAATTACAAAATGGAAGCAAAATATACCCTCAAAATGTTGAGACACAAGGAGTTGAATGCAAGGGTATTACGGCCAGATAACTAATTAATGTAACATGCATTAATGACAGCATTGCAAGCATCGAAAATGAGAAAACACATGACTAACACCTTGAAATATTTTTCAAAAAGCCGCAAAAAACATGTTTTTGGTAGAGACCGTAACGGCGTGCTCATAGATTAGCCGGGCGAATGACACGAGATGCGCGAGTATGGCGGGGAGTACTATCACGTGTTACAAACAAACACGTCCATTTTGAAATGGCAACATAAAATCCAGTGCCCTCTTTGGGCGCTATGCCCTCTTTGGGCTACCTTCCCCTACCACTGCCGAGTGCTGTCAAATCACATGAACTGCGCCCTAAAATGTCATTTTATGTTATACAATAGTGAAAACTACGAAATAAAATGCAAAAATGCCCTTAACATCACACATCATGCGCAATTAAACTGAATTATATGTTTTTTTCAATTTTACTATTTATTAAAAATAAATAGGACGCCATTTTGACGTTTTTGACTGATTTCGAGAAAAAGACAAGCTTATGCTGTTTAAGATCAAGAGTAACAAAGATAAAACAATGTTTATCAATAACAACCTTAAGAATGCACGCGCAATTGTCAAATGCTAGTTGTCTCTTTTTTATTTATTAAATACGAGTATATGTATTTTGCCATCTCTTTTACGCATTTTGAAGTATGATGTAAGGTGTATGTCAACTGTCAATAAATCGTAGGTGTATGATGTGAAGTATTTATTTCGCTCATTTTGTTAGAGTGTAACGTATCTTTACTTATATATCATTGCAGTTAGCTGCCTTTCGTTTACGATTGACATTATACACAGAGGCTGTAACATAAATAGTGGTCATGCGTGTATGGGCCAATTCAGTATCGTATAATAAATAAAAAAATCGTTATAACCTTTCATCTGTGGGTGTCAAAAATGTGCTATTAAAACTTGCGACCTTAAATATCTAAATTATAATTTAAATTCAAACGCCACGAGAAGCCCGATTTTGTCTTCACCACAGACGACAGGTTAGGTATATGGAATCCGACCCACGTCGGGTTTCATAGAAAATTATAAAAAAATTAGGTACTCTTATTTGTTCCTCATTAGAAAACGATACTAAATAGGCCCTTAAACTGATCACTACTATTTTTGTCACATTCTATATATTGTAGATGGAATACAAATATTACGTTTAAGAATAAAACTAGTCTTAATACTTATTAAGGTTTATTTGTGATAAAATTGCCTATTGCTAGTGATAAAAACTATTTTTACTTAATGGATATAATAATAATAAATTAAATTTATCAAGAAATTGTGCTTTTAATTTTACTAAATTCGAACAAAGACATGCCCGTTTTAGATTTTAGTTCAACTTAATATTTAAAAAAGTATCAAACGGGTTAGGTACTCACGTAATTTAAGTCGATAATTGTATCCGCGACCAAAGCCCGACGTTTACTGCGGGCTTTGGTCGCGTGTACTCCATGATGACGATCCTCTAAATGGATCGAAACATGTCGAGCAATTATTCACTTAAATTACGTGAATAACCCGTTTGATAAATATTTAAATATGTTTGAGTCTGCGCCGTCCAGTGCGTGGTCGCCACTCGAGAACACGCTGACCCCACCGGTCATCGCAGCGTGGGAAGGCCCCCCACAAGATGGAGCGACGACCTGGTAAAGGTTGCGGGTGTCCAATGGATGCGGACAGCTCACGACCGATCTTTGTGGAACTCTCTGGGGGAGGCCTATGTCCAGCAGTGGACGTCAATTGGCTGATGATGATGATGATGTTTGAGTCTCACGTTAGTTATAATTCAACTTAATATTGACTTGCCCTTCGTCTGTTTGAAAAGGATCCGTACGATAAGTATTGAACTCAAAACAATTCATCCACAGGCGAAGGGTTAAGTGAAGAACTACATATTTGGAAAATTATAATAACACTTCCTTCTAAGGAGGAGGCGTCCCTCCAATACTCTCAACACACCACATTGTCCCCCGCGCGTCTTCCCTTTAGTTCTTTAATGCATATTCCTACAGAATTGATGATGGGCATCAGCATCATCAATATCATGATAGTGGACACACAACTGCGATCGCCAACCCGCTTGCCCATGGCATTTACCCCCTAATGCGGCGATACGCATAGATAATAGGAGAGGCATACGTCCAGCAGTGGACCTAGAAAGGCTGATGACGTGAGGTCCGACTTCTGTGAACTTTAATAACTGTAATATTGCCACTCCTAGCAGCGTCCCTCCAAAGCTTACAACGTTCCGCGTACGCCTCCTCTTCAAATCTATTATCTGGGTCACCCTGTCCCCTCTAGCTGACGCCAATGTCGCCAACATGGCGTATTGAATTGTAATATCTTAACTTCCTAATAAATTCGTATTAGCAATCTGAAGTGACAGTGGGCTGACCATATTAGCCGTAGAACAGAGAACCGTTGGAGTAGACCGCGTCTCGGCAAGCGTAGTGTAGGACGCCCTCAGGCAAGGTGGAGCGACGATTTGCGCAGGATGGCCGGCAGGAGCTGGATGCGAGCAGCCGAAGATCGAAAACGGAGGCGTGAAATTGGAGAGGCCTATATCCAGCAGTGGACTGCGATAGGCTGATGAATTGATGATGAACTTCCTAATAACTCCCACTTCTAACAGCGTCCCTCCAAAGCTCACAACGTGCCGCTACGGCACGCGCACGCCTCTTCTTCAGATCTATTGTCCGGGTCACCCTCTCCCCTCTAGCTGACGCCAATGTCGCCAACATGGCGTATTGGGCACGCCGAGCTGCATCCGAAGCTGCTATTTCTTCGCGGAGAATTGAGGATTCCCAGTTGTTTAGTGCACTGGAGATTGCAAGACGCTGGAAAAGAAATAAGACCTCTATAATTTGGTTATACACGAAGAGAAGCACTAAGTGATCATTCGTCGTTTTCAGACCTTTTATTACTATGCCTATAAAAATGGGTCCCCTTTAATATGCCTAATATTAATAGTCCTAATATGAATTCGCATAACGGTTTTGGCATAAATAATTAAGCATAATATTGAATAGGCAAAATAATAAAATTCCATAATACTTAATACGCATATTACTGATTATGCTTAATTGAAATATGCATAACATTATTAAATATAACTTTATTCATCCTAGGTAATATGGATTAGCATAAACTTAGAAATCAAGCGAATGAGGCAGATCAGGGTAAAACCAAAAAAGTAAGCTTAAGTTCAAAAGACTAATAAGCAGGAGCGACGAAACGAAGTTGAAGCCTACCTTTCGTCGATATCTCCTACACATCCTAATGAACACGTCAGATACAATCAATCAAATAAAACATTAGGTATTTAATAATCAATTTTATTAGTAAAGAAATCACATCTTGGTATGGTAGGCGCATGAGGCGCACGTACAGAGTGCGTACCTATTTAATACAGGCGTATATTTTAATGATGCTTAAAATAGGATCTAGGGAACCTATTTACCTATACCATGATATCTACGATCACAAAACGATAACTGTATCCCGTATAACACACACACCGTATTTATGAACATTATAAATAGCTAGGGTAAAAATGTGTATAATTATTAAAATAATCAATATTTACTTTAAAAATATAAGTAGGTATGTCAGTCAATAAAATATGTCAAGACTTAAACATTAACTGTTTTACCTACGCACAACGCACAAGTAAAAAAAAAGTCTAAACTAGTTTTAAATTGGAAGCAATATACAGGATGGTCCAAACCTTGACGTCAAAATTTTTTTTTTAGATTCCTCACGTCATGAGCTATCAAAATATATCCCATGTATGTTAGCCGATTTTTTGTAGTTTTCGTCAAAAATTTTTTTTGGTAAATTCTGGAATGAAGAAATTTATTGTTAAAAAAAAACTGTTGGGTTATTTTTAATATTTTCTTTTTGTAAAAGTATTACTACAAATAAAGCATTTACTGACAAAAGAATTAGCGTCCTCACTTTGATACAAGTAGGATAAAAAAGTACAAAATTCAAAATTTTACGCTAAAAACGCATCAAAATAGCATTAATGTACGTAAATAAAAAAATAAAACATATCCCAAGGATTTTTGGTAATGTAAAGACTGCCTTAGACCTTAAACCTTCGTAAAAGCAAACAAAAAGTGATACTTAATAATGAGGATTTTTCGGAGCAGTCGGTCAAATAAAATTAAAAAAAAAAACTTCAAAATTTTTAATTTAAAAAAAAAGTGAAATTTTGTCTCTTTTGTTGTTCTTATCAATAAACAAAGACGGAATATACCACGAAAACTCAATTTGTGTAGTTATTCAAGTCATTTTTACTACTTTAAAATTTTAAGCTTTTTTAAGTTTATTTGACCGACTACTCCGAAAAATCCTCATTATTAAGTATCACTTTTTTTTGCTTTTACGAAGGTTTAAGGTCTAGGGCAGTCTTTACATTACCAAAAATCCTTGGGATATGTTTTATTTTTTTTATTTACGTACATTAATGCTATTTTGATGCATTTTTAACGTAAAATTTTGAATATGGTATTTTTTATCCTACTTGTATCAAAGTGAGGACGCTAATTCTTTTGTCAGTAAATGCTTTATTTGTAGTAATACTTTTACAAAAAGAAAATATTTAAAAAAACCCAATAGTTTTTTTAACAATAAATTTCTTCATTCCAGAATTTCTCAAAAATAATTTTTTCAAAAATTCATAACTCGAAAACTACAAAAAATCGGCTAACATACATGGGGTATATTCTGATAACCCATGACGTAGGGAACCCAAAAAAAATTTTTTGACGTCAAGGTTTGGACCACCCTGTATATATAGTATATAATAATATTATTAATACGTAGTAATCGAATCGTAATCGTAACTTGGCAAAAATATTAGGTATATAGTATCGGTTTCGCTACGCAATCAATGATCGGTCATTATTATTTTATCTATTATATATTATATTTTATACCTTTCATTAAGTATACGTATTAGTATTATGCTTATCCTAATTATTCCAAATCATCGTTATGATAGTTTACGTTATACGTAAATACATTATGCCTAATCGTTTATGCGAAATTATGCTTATGCCACTTAAATAGTATGCTTAACAACGCTATGCCAATTTGAAGTATGCGTAATAAATTATGCGAATTAATATAGACTCCTATAAAAATACAAAAGATTCCAATAGGCAAGGGCCCCCAAGAATTCTACCAACAAAACCCAAGTCAGTCAGTGTTCAGACTACTTAAAATCCAAGTTGTAACCCGCGAAAACCAAGTAATTTTTTTTTGCGTTGTAAGATTTGTAAATATTACGTTACGTATTTCCTGAAATTTGTTTTTATTAAAATAATCTACTTGCTTTCATATTTGACCTTCAATCTTCACCTTCATCGACTTCACTTGCAAATTTTTCTTTTACTTTTTTACTACCTGAAGCTAGAAAATCATACCTCCATGGACATTGTATTGGGAGCATTTTATTTTAGGAATTTCTTCTAGAATTTTCTTGCGGATATAATACCGGAAGAGTCGAACTCACAGAATTAGATTTGAATAGAAGAAACAAGTTCATTCATTTGTATGGCGGCCGAGCGTGTCAGATTTTGTACTGAAGTTGTTACTTGCCTATGATTTTAAATATGTCTCAGGCCCTTGAGTATTCATATTTTTTGGATTTTATATTTTATATTATGAATATTACTTAAGGAGGCATTATTAATGTTTTTGTTCACTTCAACTGACAAAATTTGACGCAGAAAGCTGCAAGCTGCGATTAAAGATGGACAACTCAGTGGATTTCACTGAGTTCATTTGACACGCTAAGTAGATACGTTTGCTTGATCTATGGTATATAATGACATCTGTGGTCGAACTATCCACAGCAAACTAATATTAGTTCTCGTATGCCCCCCGTCACAAATCCTGCCCAATGCACACGTACCCTGGAAGAATCTCGCAGCAGTTCTCTTCTCCTCTTTTCGGCATCTTCGGCTCTTCTCTTAGTCTCCTCCACATCCACCAGCTTTCGCCATTCAGCAGCCGACTCCTGACGGGAGCGTCTCTCTGCCGCGAGGAACGCTCGGGCTTCGTCTTCCAAGACCCTGTCGACCAGTTCTGATGCCTACGGAAAATTATGAGCAGAATAAAATAGTGATACCTAGGTACTGTT
The DNA here is from genome assembly GCA_025490895.1 of Thaumatotibia leucotreta. Taxonomy (NCBI): domain Eukaryota; kingdom Metazoa; phylum Arthropoda; class Insecta; order Lepidoptera; family Tortricidae; genus Thaumatotibia; species Thaumatotibia leucotreta. The sequence goes on from JALPQI010004751.1 coordinate 65,562, forward strand.
TTGGTCAGTAGCCGTAACAAGAGCTGCCGCCGGATATTTTTTTTACTTTTTATTCATCTGGCTTAGGGCTTGCATTCCGAAATAACATAGCGAGATTAGCGAGTTATTACCAATTGAAAAAAAAATGTTGTTACTCAATACGAAAGATTTTAATAAACGGCGTTGGTGGCATTATGGAAAATAGTCTCACTAACCTCATTAATAGATGTCAAAGAGTGAGAAATAAAACCTTTAAAAAATGAGGTTTTCGTGACAAAAAAACGTTAATACTCATTTTAAGTGCTAGTTTTATAACATATACTTTTTATGTTAAAATAAATTCAAAAATTGTAAAATATAAAATTAAAAAGCTCTACATGAGCATTTTATGCTATAGTTTCATTAATTTAATAGAATACTTTTTTAAGTAGTGTTGCATTCGACGAAATACACAAAAAATCTTGCTTCTTTTAGCCTCAGGAGTATGCTGTTAAATTTTTCTCTTTCCTCATGAGCATCTTGTATACAAATTGTATTGAAATTTTACGTTTTATTTCAATAATACCTAGTTTTACAAAATTTCCGTTAGTTCTGGAACTGGTTCCGGAATTGAAGTATAATATCGGAAATCAGTTCCGGAACTGATAATAGTCCGATATTGCAAGCCCTCTGGCTCGCACAAATACGCGAGTACGCGCGGAATAGATAGTCAGCTCGTGACGTTTGCCGTGTGGTGACGGCAGTAAGAATACATTTGTCACCACCCCAACTCCTGCGGGTGTCGTAAGAGTCGACTAAGGTATTGAAGTGTCACTTACCATTATTTGATAAAATATTGGTGATGGGCAGCAGCGTCATTATAGTGGACACATTACTGTGATCGCCAATCCGCTTGCCCAGCGTGGCGATTATGGGCAATTACCTCCTAATGCGTCTAATACGCATAGTTAATAGGAGAGGCCGACGTCCAGCAGTGGACTATCATAGGCTGATGATGATGATGATGATGAGATAGTCAGCTCATGGTAAGCGCATAGTTTAGGTTCGCAGGAAAGTTGGCTCATTGGCCGAGAAGTATCTTTTAGGTATTTCTTTCTTTAAAATCACTCAACAACCATGAATTTATTTCTCCTACAAATATCATATTATACATATACCATCGCCGCAATCGGTATCTGCCTACTAAGCGCCTAAAAATCTAAAATATTTTATTTTATTGCTAACATGTGCAGCCATTAATATATTTTATTGGTTAACATTATCTACAATTATTGAAATACTTAAGTACGTCAATGCAAGTATGCATTGAATAGTATGTTACATAAATTTGTAGATACTTATGTATGTTCTATGGTACCCATTGTATTTAATCGTATGTAGTATACAGGGTGTAATCGATAAGTGTTTACAGGCCATAATTCCGTAAATATGAGAGATATCAGAAAACTTTTACCTGATATCGAAAGTATGTTACCCAACGAGTAAAATTACATTAATAACTTTTTCTAAATAGATGAAGTAATATTAAAAACACTAAGTTAAAATGCTCCCATACATTTAGTATGACGACTTACAGCCTTAAAGAATGTCGGGTATCATAAGAAATAAAATTGTTAAAGATTCGTTATTTGTACGAATACATTGTAATAAAATAATAATACTACCGTGAATGAAATAATTAATCTAAAATTTATTCTTAAATAAAAAAATATTCGTATTAAACTAGTCTTTGAATGAACGGTTAAGGTGAGGGGGGCGAAGTGCGCCTATCGGGTAAGTGCGCCTACCATTAATATATCGTATACTATGGACAGTATACTATACCAGTAATTGGAGTTCGAGGCCAACGAAACTACGACAGATGCGTTATTGTCAAATCTGTCAAAGTCTCTTATGTCATTGTCAAATAAAGTTTTCAGGTTTCCACAACCTTTTTGTTATTTTATTTATTTATTTAAAATAATTCCTAATAAAAACATTATATACCTACCACTGTAATGTTTGTACGCCTTTTTGTTAAATATGGCTGTGACAACTAGGATTTTCTTAAAAACACGTAAATACATAAAAACTTTTCTTTTGTCTTAACTAACATTGATATGACAAAATTTTCTTGTTTTTTTTTGTTGCAATTCCAACCATCAATGTTTATTATTTTTTGTACATACATATTAATGACAACTCGATTGTAACTAGCGACAGCTGGTTTCACGATATGTATGGAGATGTAGATTTTGTGGTAACTTTTTCAAAGCTCTTAGTAAAACTTGGCTGTAATCATGAGTAGATCCAGAAAATAAATATGATTTTGTATCATTGTGTATAACATTTCACCCAGTATATTTCATTTGGAATTAATTTTTTTGATGATGGGGTGTATAGCGAAGCTAAACATGGCTTAACCAAGTGGGTCACCTTGTTAACAATTTACGGAAGAAAACAAAACGTTAGATCTCTATGATAATTTAAATGGAGAACTATAGCACTGCCAAAGAAATTTGTAGGTCAAAGGAATTTTACGAATACGAAATGTGAACATAAAGTACGTTCATCATCATCATCATCATCAGCCTATGATAGTCCACTGCTGGACGTAGGCCTCTCCTATTAACAATGCGTATAGACGCATTAGGAGGTAAATGACCATAATCGCCACGCTGGGCAAGCGGATTGGCGATCGCAGTAATGTGTCCACTACGATGACGCTGCTGCCCATCATCAATATTTTTATATTTTGCCGTGTGGTGACGGCAGTAAGAATACATTTGTCACCACCCCTACTCCTCCTGCGGGTGTCGTAAGAGTCGACTAAGGGATTGAAGTGTCACTGATCATTATCTGATAAAGTACGTTACAATGTATTATTCTGCAATTTTCTAAACGTATGCAGAAATAGGGTTTTAATGTATGTGTAGTTAAATTGCTGTACCAAATGTTATAAACACCTGAGGTGATACCAGCGCAATACCAACTTTGTTACTAATAATTGCGGATAATTAAGTTTCTATTAAAATATCTTATATTTACGTGGAAATAAGTAAATAATATTGATTCTATAAATTAAAGAATCAAAATTACCAATAAATAAGATATCTCAACGTCTGTTTTTAGAAAATAAGGATTTACTATTGTATGAACATTTCATTGTTGTGGCAATATTTTCGTAGATTCTTTGGCCTCGAACTCCAATTACTGGTTTAGTAACAACATTTTTGATCGATGATACAAACTAAACTATAGTTCTCGATACATTTCACAGATGGCGTTGTAGTCGAGAACTTGAAATACTCGCTATTTATTATTTAGTGTCATTGAAAGTTGTGAGTGAAGTTGACCACGTGGCAAAAATCGTTAAAAATCTGAGAAATCTGAATAGATCCTACAAAAAAAATGCGCTAAGTACACAATTTAAGTATTCTACTGTAAGGTTTCGCTTCTTATTTAGTCATAACTAGTGAAAATCGTGAGATTTTGGCAAACACATTTTATGACCTCAATTTTGTCGAGTTGGCTAAGTGCGCCATACCGCTTGTTCATATGACGCACTTAGCCGCAATCCAGAGGTACTGAACCTTTTATTCCTACACCAGAGTCCGTGCCGCTACAGAAGACGGTTGCGGTACCGAAATAATATTCCCTTTCTCAGAACTCCAATAGTGCTTTGCCATCATTAGACTAAGCGAAAATTTTGCTTAAAGACCCATATAAATTATGACAGCGAGTTTCATAAGACTGAGCAGAAAAAATGTTCACAAACCCTGATTTACAAATCTATGGCGCACTTATCCGAAATTCCTTTTCATACCTATTAAGCACCTTTAGTATAGGACAACGGGAACAAAAAACAGGTTATACGTGTTTTTGTGTATGATCTATTATACTATATGATTGTTTTTTATCGTAATACTTCAATAATACATTTTAACTCTACCAGGCGCATTTACCCGTCGTAGCGGCAAAGTGCGCCTAGTGGATGTATTTTTAATTTACAAATACAAATACAAATAATTTATTCAAACGTAAGCACATGTTTACAATTTTCAAGCGTTATCCAGTGGGCTCCAATTTCATGCTAAAATATAATTATTTTACCGTTAGATTTCAACTACACGATGTTGGTCATAGATTTAACATATCCCAGGTTCTGAAATTGTTGAACATGAATATATTGGTGAACTAGAACGGAACATATTTTGCAGAGAAGTCATCTATGAAAAAAGTATGGCGCACTTCGCCCCTCTCACCTTACGTACTAAATGTATGGAAGGGTTTGAAGTTAATATTTGGGATATTTCTGATTTTATTTCAAAAAAGTTATTAATGTAATTTTACTCGTTGGGTAACGTACTTTCGATATCAGTTAATAATTTTCTGATATCTCTCATATTTACGGAATTATGGCTTGTAAACATTTATCGATTACACCCTGTATAGACGTGTGGACACGTTTTGTTAAGGAGGACACTCCTAATAAAAGAGAAAATTTTACAACCGATGGGATCTACTTATTAGGAACAATATTGATTTTATTTAGACCCTTTATCTATTGGTAGATTTAAATCCGGCATAAACAGTACCTACTCATATTCTTCTTAGTTTAGTGTAGTATGCATGTAATACCCTCGAAAAATATTACATTATCAAACACTACACGTGTGCCTTTGTGTGCAAAGAATTTTTCCTGCGAACGGTTTATTGCATTTTTTAAAAAGCTTTAAAGGTATTTAAAGTAGTACACTACTTTGTTGCCTTCATTATTTTAATATTGATTCGTTACGCAACATCACAATGCGGAACCTACTATGGTTCGTTTTTGTCTCGCATTCATTATCATGTGTACTCTCCCAATGTACACAAATAAATAAAGCCAAAACTAACGCAGAACTTGGACAACCCTTGCTTTTGACTCCGTACATCGAGAAAGGCGATATCGTTGAAGCAAGGAAACTAGCACTTGTAAAACTCAATGATACCCTGCAATTCGAAAGTTATTCCGGCTTCTTCACTGTCAATAAGAAATACGAATCCAATCAGTTCATGTGGTACTTTCCCAGCTGGACTGATAAGGATAAAGCACCAGTAATCGTCTGGCTACAAGGCGGTCCCGGTGGGTCATCTCTCTTCGGTTTATTTTGCGAGAACGGTCCCATCACTGAACAAAATGGCCAATTCGTACCCAGGAAATATCACTGGGCATTAAACCACCATGTCATATACATCGACAACCCTGTAGGCGCAGGATTCAGCTTCACCAAATGCGAAGAAGGTTACTGCACAGATGAGACACAAGTCGGTGAACAACTTTATTCCACCATCACTCAGTTCTTCCAACTGTTCCCTGAGCTACAGGGAAACGATTTCTTCATCACAGGCGAGTCTTACGCTGGAAAGTACGTCCCAGCTCTCGCGCACACTATCTTCAAGAAGGACGCGACGGCGAAAACTAAAATAAACCTCAAAGGACTAATTATTGGTGGCGCCTATATAAACCCTGATAGTCAAAATCATTTTCGATTAGATTCAGAAAATACCTTTGCAAAATTATATCGACAGAAATGCAATCCCACTCCGAATAGCGAAGACGATTATGTTTCAGTATTGAAGAAAGATGAAGTTCGAAAAGCAATTAATGTCGGAGATGTGCCATACAATGAGCTCAGTGGCACTGTGTATAAATATCTATTGGAAGATATGAGCCGAAGTATGGCACCCTGGTTATCTGAATTATTAGACCACTATCCGGTGACCCTTTACGGCGGAGAAAATGACCATGTTGTGGCCTATGCCGGGATCACGGATTTTTTGCGTAATCATTTTAATTTCACTGGGAAAGACGAGTACGTAACAGCGAAGCGCTATTCTTGGCGAGTGGACGATAAATTGGCGGGCTGTGTCAGGGGCGGAGGGCTCCTGAATGATATTTACGTGCTGGATGCCACGCACTATGTGCCCAGGGACCAGCCTAAGCGTACATTAGACATGCTCACGAGGCTGACTCATGGTAAAGGTTTTGACCAGAAAGAACTTTGCCCTGTACCCGACTTGATCTGATATAGTGAAATCACAATCAGGATCATACGTCATTACAGTCTTTTTAAATTATTTGGGTACCAACAACTTTTAAACAATAATGCCCTTAATTTTTTAAATATCATGGTATCAGTTAGTACCTATTTAAGTAAGCTTGGCTGTTTCAATAACTTTTAAAACTTGTTATGTATATTCTGTAGGTACCTGTATCTATTTGAAATAAACTTTTGGAACCTGGTTATTTTTATTCCCATGTCATATACTTACCTACCTATATTTATTTTTATTTCCTACCCTATACAATAGCTATTCTGTCCACTTTGATGAATATAGTACATTTGGATGCTAGTGCGGAAAGTATGTCATTACTTCACGAGTCCCAAGATATCTAGACACGAGCCAAAGGCGAGTGGCAAGACTTGCGACGAGTGAAGAATGACATTTCCGCGCGTGCATCGAACGACGTTTTTCAATACAGTTGCGAAAAAATTAAAAGATGATAAACAAAATATCTAGTCGAGTTAGAACTTTGTACAATGAACATTTTTGACGGACATAAGGCGTTTTTTTAGCTCTAAAACTTGCATTCATAATTTAAGGGATAATAGATTTTGCTATTCAGCCAACTCAAAACGTTTTTATTTGATAATACATAATTAACAAGTAAGAAATCTACAAATATTCACATTTAATAACCTTCACCGTATACATTTTTAAATTGTATAAAAACAAAAATATTTTTTTGCCTTAGATGCTTAATAAACATTCTTGCAGTTAAGAAAGACGCCTTTAGTTTGACAGACAACTTTGACAATGAACATTTTTATTTTATTTTATTTTATTTATAAGACACACCAACAAAATACAAAGCTTACAATATTAAAGAAAAATAAATATAGGTTACATGACCGGCCCGTACCTCAATAACAAGCATGCAACAGCACTCACAATAAGTTTCACATAAAAATATTAATTTTGAACTAAAACTTAAAACGATTAAATTTACAATCCAAAATACTTAAAATTAAAAAAATAGTTAAAATACAAATGTGAGGTTTAATGAAATTTGTAATGGAGAATTTTGCGCCTCCAAGAAGAGACACTATCTGAGTAGATATCCAGGTCATGACTTTTTTGATATTTGTTATACAGTGATTGTAGCCTATTCAACACGGAAAACTTCCCCAAATTCGATTTAGCCAATTTTGGACGGAAAGTGGTGATGCGTGAGGATCTGACGTGAGTGATTGGGATAACAAAATTCAGGCGCAGGAGCAAGTCTCCCTCTAGAATGTTTCCATTAATAAGTTTGTGCAAGAGTGTGAGGTCTAGATAATCTCTTCTCAGTTGCAAGGTACTCATATTGAAGTGCTTCAGTCTATCGTCGTAATTAGTGCGTTTTCCAACCTCACCGGACTGATCCTTAAAGGTCATGAAACGAGTATAATATATGATCGCTGTACCCTTTCAAGGCGGTCAATGTGCACTTGATACGAAGGGTTCCACACTTGGCTGCAGTACTCGAGACGTGAACGCACAAAGGTATTATAAAGTGTTTTAAGAGTCTGAATTCGCTTGAAATTACGAGTTACTCTTTTTAAGAACCCTAACATTCTTAGACTACCCTGCACGACGCTCTCAACTTGACATATAAAATTAAGTTTGCCGTCAAACATGACTCCCAAGTCCCGTATAGTGTGCACTTCTTCCAGTTCAACACCCCGAATAGTATATCTTGTATCATGAATGTTTCTATTGCGAGTAAACTTGATATGTTGACATTTAGCGGCATTTAGGGTCATTTTGTTGATAAAGCACCATTGACTGACGTTATCCAAGTCGCTTTGAAGTAATTCAGAATCGCCAATGCCCCTAACCTCTCTATACAATTTCAGGTCGTCAGCATAAAGCATACTTACTGTGTGCTATGGCC